>PVIW01010465.1:31396-44098 GCA_004026585.1 Noctilio leporinus
TTAACTGATATCTGACATCTGCTTTGACAAATGTTTCTCAGGGGAGGGTTGACTAAAAAGCCATTTTCCATATTTTTTTCTATTATGGTCACTTACTTTTTCCTTTTGTATCTTCTTTTTTCTTTTTTAGGCTAGATGCAAACAAACCAATGCGATACTTAGAAAACAAGGCAGCTTTAAATGAGGCCTTAGAACGGTTGAATTGGCCCATTTCATTAAAGGAGTTGTCGCTGCTGGAAAATGAAATCCTAGCTGGGAAAATGTACATCCAGCAGGCTATGGAACTACAGGAGGCTGCCAAGAAGGAGAATTATGTGAGCAGGGAACTAGCAGAGGTGAGTGCCCTGGATGAGTCTGTGTTTCCTCTCCCCCTACTGTCCAGAGTCCCTGCCACCTGGTATGGTTTTCCTTCTCTCTCTCCCACCCCTTCCACTGACTAAAAGAGTTAGTTCCAACCCAGTTAGGGTCCAAGGTCTTCTTTCAACAGGAAGGAAATGCCATTTGATTTTACTATGGCCTTATTTGTTTTAAAACATTACATTTTTTAACTGCAAAATAAAACTAAACAGAAGTGTGATATTATGGTTAAAAGGCTGGACTTTGATATAAGCCAGGGCAAGGTCCATCCTCAGGTTTGTCACCCAATCCCTGTGTGATCTTGGTCAGTTACTTTCTCTAAACTTTAGTTTTTTAGTTGTAAAATAGGAGTATTAATAGTATCTGCCTCATATGGTTGTTATGAGAATAAAATGAGCATTTAAAGAATTAGTAGTTAGCCCTGGTTGGTGTGGCTCAGTGGATTGAGCACCGGTCTGTGAATCCAAAGGTCACTGGTTCAATTCCCAGTCAGGGCACATAACTAGGTTGCAAGCCAGTTCTCCAGCCAGGTCCTGAGCTGGAGGCAGGTGAAAGGCAACTATACATTGATGTTTCTCTTCCTTCCTTTCTCCCTCCCATCCCCTCTATCTACAAATAATAAAATTAAAAAAAAAAAAAAAAAAGAACTTAGTATTAAAAGTCCCCTGTAAGAATTAGCAATTATTATCAAGAAACCAAACCTTATAAAAAGAAACAATAATTGATTATGATTGCCTTATTATTTATTACAACTTTAGATAATTTACTTCTAGTGTATTTTTACCCCTTAGTTTATTTTATACATAGATGCAAGTGTCCATAATCATTTCATATTCTGCTTTTTAATTTAGCCTTATCTCATATCCCTGTGTTTTTACTGAATCATCAGATTGGTATGATGAATCTCAGAGGCCAGTTCTTTGGGCATATTTTTAGACTGGCATAGAGTGGAAATTAGGCAGAATTCAGTAAGATTCTGGAACTATTCCAGGACTACACCTAACCCAACTGCAGTCAGAAAGGAAGGTTTATAGCAACAAGTATTTAGAGCCCCAAAATGTTCATGTGTTTTGATCTAAGGATATCACTCTTAAGAATTTATCCTAACAAAATAGTTTGATTTAATCTATCATAGAAATCATTCAAACATGATGTGAAAGAGAAAACTTGAAAATAAGTCAGTTGTCCAACATTCAGTGAAGAGTGAAATAAATCAGAGTATGTATACACACAGTTGGTCTCAGACAATGAATAGCTTGTCTTTTCTCTCTCTCTCTTTCTTTCCCCTTGAGGCCTCCCAAGGGGATACTATATGTTAGCTGCAAAATGGGGATTTATTAACTGCACTAAAGACATGGACCCAGCCTAGTGGAGGAAACACATTGGAATAGAAGGGAGCCTCTGTGAGACCCAAGACCTTGTCTGGCCTTATTTGTGGCTGTATCCATATTACTGAGAATGGTGTCTGGCACACAGTGAGCATGCAACAAATATTTACTAAATGGATGAAACCCAGATCTTTACATATGAGTGAGACATCCAGGTGAGAAAAGCCAACACACAGCACATGCTTGGAGCATAGGAGAGAAATCTAGGTTAAGGAGATATACCTGGAGGTCATTTGAGGTATTGAGAGAGGAAAAGCAGACTGTGAAACAAAGAAGCAAGAAAATTGGAGGAGCAGGCCACCCAGGTAGGGAACTGTGATGCAAGAGTCTGGACCTGGAGTGATGCAGACCTGAAGGCAGGCCTCAGTGCTGCCACTTCTAGCTATGTGACCTTAGCCAGGCCCACTAAGCCTGGTTTCCTCATCTTTAACATAGAAAACTTGAAGTATCTACCTACAAATTGGTTGTGAGATAACACACGTAATATGCTTAGGACAGTGTGCTGCACTAAATGCACCACAGTATATGCACTCAGCCTATATTATCCATTATTACTCTTTTTCCATTAGTAAGGGAATTACTGAGGAGTCTTGAAAAGTCACACAAGAGTGATGCTGAAAGCCATTTCATTTGTCGAGAGGGAGATCACTGGTGGTCCTATCCAGAATAATTTCATGGAAGTGTGGGAGCAGAATATAGTGGGTGAAGGTATGGTCAAGAAGTACATATGGGAAGTGAAGATTATTGTTTCAAAATCTTTGCAGGGAAGGGAGGAAAGAAGAGAGAGATGGCGGGAACTTGAGCATGAACCAGAGTGAGAGGAGACATTTAATTTGTATAATGATTATACAAATTGATGGGTCTGTTGCTACCCTTTTGTTGGCCAGAGGCTAAGGCTCTCCCTTTACTGCCCTGCCACCACATGGGGTGTCCAAAACCCCCACTCTTACTTTAGGGGAGTGTCCATGCACCCAGGACAATTGTATATAGGTAATGAATGAGGCAGGATGTACTTGGTTTATTTTCCAAGGCCCTAAAAGAGTCCTTGGAAACGTCCTTACACTGCAGGTGCACAAGTTTAGTTCTCAGAGTTGTGACTGGCAAGGAAGCTGGAGTCTCTGGCCTTTAGAAACAGTGAACCAAGTGTTCCAGCCCATGACAGAGTGTCTGGGGGAAAGAGTGTTAGAAAAGCATACACTAGGGAGGATATGGGTGAGACTGGGCGACGTGGCACTGAAAGAATGAAGGAAAGAAAGAGGCGTTGGATTGGAAACAGTATATTGGGCTGTGACTTTTACATTATACAGGAGAAAGTTGGAAAGCATTAGAAACTTCTTGGCGTTGTATAAAATGAAGTCAGAATTAAGTAGAGTAATTACCTTTGTTCTCAAATAAGAACTGGGCCAATTGTTATTCCTGCATTGTAACCCATCCTTTTACAGTTACCAATGTTCCCTCAATAAAGGAAGAAGGAGACATCACATCTTAACCCACCAGTAAAAAGTTTAGTCTTTTGTGCTGATGCTTGAGTCTGGTGGGAAGACTAAGTCCCCAGTGGCTGGGAACTGTTCTCCAGTAGCACACAGCCCCTGGGAGTGAGGGTGCGAGAATAACAAGTCTGTGTTGTGTATCAGTAATGCTGTTGTCACAGGAAGAATGACACGTGCACATTCAAGGCCAGTACTTCAGTGAAAACTTAACACCAGGAAAGCAGACCCAGAAGGGCTTCTCAGGGTGATGCCGGGATATGTGTCATGGTGGGACAGAAATCTCAGAGACCATGAGGTGCCCTAATGGGATAGAAGTTGCCAACTGCGCAATTGTGCCCCAAATCAGCAGGGGATTTAGAGAGAATCCTGCTTAGGGATGCCAATCACTGAAGGAAATTAAAAGAAAGGAAGAAAAACTTTCACAAACACTAAATATTACCTAAAAAGTTATCTGGCTACTATCTGATGTTTAGGAGCAGAAAGGTGCATCAGTTCTAGGCATGTCTGAGATGACAAAAATCACAGCCAGATTGTTTTCATTTTAATGCTAAAAGCAATCCTCTGATGGAGACTGCAGCTGGGTGGACCTCAGCGCTCTCCTGCCACTAGGTTTATCTTTTCTATCATCATAAATTATACCCCAAACAGGTTTGCAGATGGTCACTGATCTCCCTGTCTGAAGGGACTAACTGTGGAGGTTGAATCAATAGGGCCCAGGTAGGAACCATACTACTATTTAGTTGGTCCCAGTGAAGAAATGTTACTAAAGGGACTTTTTGCAGAGGTGGAGGTAGGTATAAGGCAACCAGCAGAGGATCTGAGGCTCCCAGGACCTGGCAGGAGCAGGGAGTGTCATCACCCCCAGACTTGAAGGGCAGAAGGAAAGAGCGCTGCTGGAGTCCTATTTGTGCCAGTCCAAGAATATGGGGAGGTGCTGCTCAAGAGACAAAATGCAGAGACAGGGCAGAACCAGAGCCCCAGTCTTTCCCCCTCCTGCAGACCCTCTGACCTCCTGCCTCCCACTAGATCACCCCATTCAGATGCCAGTCAGGATGGGAAATAGGGTGGTGTCATCCTTGGGGGTCAGCTTCCTACACATGGAACAGGGCAGGGGAGGACAGGGCAGAGAATGGATTTTGGGACAGGTGGGTGGATCAGAGTAGCCAGCTCAGAGGCCTCTTACAAACTTTTCTTAAAGGCCCAGCATTTATTTTTCAACTAGAGCCTGTGTGAGATATTTATATACAGCTCTAGTAGATAGCTGGTATGGGTTATACTCCAGGCAGTAACACAAAAATGTCTCAATTGTGTGACTTATGGAGTAGAGCAAGACTATGGGTAACTATGGGTAACTATGAGTATCAGTGCCATCAAATTATAGATCTCAAAGGTGTGAGGATTTTTATATTTAAATATTTAAAACATTTCAAATATTTTTCATTTTAATTTTTCCCTAAAAGAGCAAAGAGAGACTATTCCATGAGATGTTACAAATTTGCTCATAAAGTTAGGGAAATCATTTTATTGAGCATCTAATGTATATTTATTGGGTCTTTTGCTACCACACACACACACACACACACACACACACACACACAAAGAGCTTGTCTTTTCAAAAGCCCTTTGAGTTGCTACTGGTTGGTGTTTGACTGGAGACTTTACTCTCGGTATGAGCCCCACAGCCCAGTGCTGCTCAGTGCTGGGGAAGAAGAGAGCTGTTTTCTAGGTCAGGATCTCATCCTGCCATTGTGTCCTGTGCTTCTAGGGAGCTGCTGGTACAGCACAAGGGACAACCGACTGAGATGAGAGCAAGGGGCGACCTGCTCATGAAGCATCACACAGAGAGAAATAGAAAGTCTAGTAGAAACTAGACTAGAGGATATGTGTTTTTCATTCTGGATTTTCTAAAGTTATGTTATTTCCTAGGAAGAAGGGGAAGACAACCTCACAGAAGCATTCCCCTCTACCCCTTACAATCTTAAAGCAAGGCTAAGTACCCAAGACTTCTTAAACGAGATAATTTTCTCTGCATGTCCTTCCTGCAGCTTCCCCCTTAAGCCTTGGACTCACAAGCTTTATCCCTAGTGTCCCCATGAGCCCCAATGTCAACCTGCTATGTTTATGAGAGATTTTTCAAGGAGATTAAGTTCCCTCTTCAAAAGGGCATGACTGAGGCAGAAATTTCTACTTAAAGCTTCACTCCTTTGGCATAATAGTTTGCCCCCTGTTGAAATGCAAATGCTCTGGAAAGGAGGGCACACTGAAGCCTTCCATCTCATTTATAATGTGTCAACATTCCAAGGCCTAGAGGGGCTTGGCAGGAGATTGCCACTCCCGACTGAGATTTTCCTGTAAAGTCTTTTTCTCTCTCTCCGGAGCTCATTTTTAAATAGGGCTGCAGACCCTAGATGCTCTGCAGATGGAGAAAACCCCTCTAATTCTAAGTAAGGGGAGAGAGAGTGAAGGTCAGAAAATGCTCCAGGCTGGCCCCATCCTCCTCACTAAGGTTTTAAAGGAAGTTGAATTCATAACAGAGACAGTGTGCTAATATTCTGGTCTTATAATTAGGCCTCCTAGAGAGAGGAAAGGTCCAACATGCCTGACACTACATGTATTGTCTTGATTACAGTACTCTCAGACTCTGTTGGCTTTAAGGACAAACATGGACAGAAAAGCATATTGGGGCGGCTATGTGGCAGCAGTTCACTGATTTGGAGTAGAAAAAATATTTAGTGATGGTTTTATAACAATATTTTGAGCCAAAGATTAATTCTAGTTTAGTTAAATCCTAGAAATGCATTCTATACCCGATGTGGAAGCATGTTATTTGGAAAATTTTAAAGCATCAAACATTAAAGCTCACTATC
Source organism: Noctilio leporinus (assembly GCA_004026585.1). Classification (NCBI taxonomy): domain Eukaryota; kingdom Metazoa; phylum Chordata; class Mammalia; order Chiroptera; family Noctilionidae; genus Noctilio; species Noctilio leporinus. The sequence goes on from PVIW01010465.1 coordinate 37,499, forward strand.
CCCACCAATGCAAACTGGAGAGTATGTTTTTAAAATTAAGTAATGAAATGAAGGGAGGGTGGCACCTTTTTTTCTCACTTTCCATCCCTCTGACTCGTCCTCCAAGGATTTCTTTTGAACACTCAGTGGCATGCATACATTTTGCTCGTGTGTGGGTAAGGTGTGGGAGGGAAGGGTCAGGGCTGGGGTGTCCCTCCAGCTGGGCTGTACGTACAGCGTCTCTAGACTCGGACAAGATTCGAAAACTATGAGATATCATCCATCTGAAAAGCTGCTGCCAATATGGCTGACGGGATGGCATGTCTTGCCTAAACTGATGTTTTTCCATCCAGGAAACCAGCTATTTCTGTGGAATGAGTCCTTGTGTTAATGTTGACCCCATAGGTTGGTTTTGCTGTGACTCCTCTGCTGAATTGAATGGAGCCAGGATGAATCACTGAATGTACAGTGAACAGTTTTTTCCATGAAGAAAGCTTCATGTTGTGAGGACAAGAAATGAATTGTTGCCAATAGCAATCAGTTGTAAATAAAAACCAAGGAAATGTGAGTTATGTGTGCAAAGCCCTTTCAGGGGAACATACAGAAATATGAATGATTTGAAGGTTGTTACTTTTCAACTATTTAGAGGGCATGTTCATTGAGTGAAAATGAACATGAAGCACTCTGCAGAGTATCATTCATTTTTGTTGCCCACGTGGAGCCAGGTCTTTACAGAGTGAGCTCTCTGATGATTTTGGGCAATTTCACAGAAATTTGTACCTGTGACACTGTAGAAAGCAATCCCATTGTGGTTAGCTTCAGGCTAGGATGTTGAGAGAATCAAATTAATGTTTGGATGCTAGAGAGAAATGGGGGCTAGGTAAATACATTGTGGGGTTAAACTCAGAATTTTGAAAAGGAACTTTAAATGTACCCAGGCATGGGTTCTAATAAATGGCTCGTCTGTTATGTTGGTGAACTCTAAAGGGGAAAATGGCTTTTCTGGAATTGATGTGACATGTTTCTGAAGTAACACGTCATCTACCTGGAGGCAGAGAGGCTGTCTGACACCTTGGTGACCAGCACAGTCCAGCAGCCCTGTGCTGGCCAGTTGGTCTTTGCTGTGAATACTGGTGATATGTTAATGGTATGTAACATACCATCGGCAGGCAGCTGTGGAAGTTAACCTTATGTAAAGGTAACCTTTATGGAAGTTAATCTTTTGTATAGGTTTGTAAGTAACAACTGATTCAATTTGTCATGTTCTAGACTCTCCTGATTCTAAATCCTATCAATAATTAGAAGCTTTACATGAATCTGTTAGAAAACTTTATATGGGTCTTACATGACTATAGGAAACTGGCGCAGGTCTCTCTTTGGAGTTGGATGACACAAATCTGTGTTACTTATGTTCATAGTTCTGGCTGATACATTTCCCTCAAATTGTAAAAACTGCAAACAAGAATTCATTTCTATGGGTTTACATGTGGCCTGGCAGTTTCTCCTAGTACAGAAAGCCCTAATAAGGCCTAGATTGTCCTAGACAAAAGTATGGAACTAGAGGGTGTTAGAGATTATTTAGGTTATCTCCTCACTTTGCATATGCAGGAACTGAAGCTCAGGAAGGTTAAAAGTTTGCCCAAAGTCACACAGCCAGTTGGGAACTACTCTGTCCCATTTCTCCTGTCTCCTGGTTCAGGCTCCTCCCTTTGAGGCCATTTTGGACTTTGGGTCATTCTGAATCTCCCATGGGAAGGCATGCTTATGTTCTTCCTCTGGGTGACACCCAGGAACAAGCAGATAACATTCACCCGATACCAGCGATGTTGTCACACTGGCTGCATTAGTAAAAGCAGAACTTCCATGAGAATGGAGGTACCCAAGCAAAAGCCAGCTAAATGGGAACATCATAAACCAAAGGGTAGTATTCATCTGACACTTTTATCCATGGCTGCATAGGCTGAAGATTTAATAATATCCCACAATTCCTTCAGGAGACTCTAATCCCTTATTTCTTCACTTCTAAGGACCTGACTCTAAGTTTTCATCTCCCAGGAAATCAACCATACCCCTACTTGTTTTAATGAAACTGGAAAGCATGTCCAAACAGGTCTGACTGAAACATGCTGCAACAGAACCCAGTTACATCAGGGCACCATAGAAGTGAGCCCGCTTATATCCAAACTGTACTGAACTTGAATAATGACCCAAGAGTAAATGGTATTCAGATCACCTGCAGTTTCAAAATTTTTTGTAGTCAATTGCCTTATAGAGTGTTGCATAAGTGGAGTCCTGTAGATGACCTCATAAAATGTACATTTAATACTTGACTTACAATACAGCTATAGCACTACAAACAAGTGACATCAAAATGTATGTGAAAATACCTGGTATTTGCTTTGTATTATGGAAAAGAAGGACATTTGATAGTCTGCAAAGAGGAGAAGCTGAGAATGATGTTGCTGGGCAGTCTGATTGAGAAGAAAGACTAATTTCTTCTTTTGAGAAACACAAGAATTAATAAACTAATGGTCAAGAAAGGGGTGGAAAAATCTAGGAAGAAAAACCCATAATGTCTACAATGTAGCAACTTGAAGGAAAAGGGCTGTTTGGTTTATCTTTTTATTTTTTACTTTTCTTCTTTTTTTTTTTTTTTAACTTTTTTACTGAATTTATTGAGGTGACACCAGTTAATAGAATTATAAAAACCACTATAATTTTTAAATTATCTATTTATTAATTTATTATGCTATTACATTTGTCCCAATTTCTTTTTCTTTTGCTCCCCTCCACCCAGCACCCCCTCCAGCAATCCCACTCCACCTTAGTTCATGTCCATGGGTCATGCATGTAAGTTCTTTGGCTTTACATTTTCCTGTACTATTCTTAACATCTCCCTTCCATTCTGTACCCACCAACTATTCTTAATTCCTGTACCTTTCCCCTCTTCTCCCCCTTCCCCCTCCCTGTTGACACCCCTCCAAATGTTCCCTATATCTTTGATTCTGTTTCCTTCTGCTTAGTTTATTTTTGTTTTCATTTTTTATATTCTGTTGTTGATAGTTGGGAGTTTGTTGTCATTTTAATGTTCATAATTTTGATCCTCTTTTTCTTAAGTTACTCTAACATTTTGTATAATAATGGCTTGGTGATGATGAACTCCTTTAGCTTTACCTTATCTGGGAAGCACTTTATCAGCCCTTCCATTCTAAATGATAGCTTCGCTGAATAGAATTATCTTGGTTGTAGGTCTTTGCTTTTTATCCCTTTGGATACTTTTTGCCAGTCCCTTGGCTGCAAAGTTTCTTTTGAGAAATCAGTTTATAGGAACTTCTTTGTAGGTAACTCTCTTTTTTTCTCTTGCTGCTTATAAAGATTCTCTCTTTAATCTTTGGCATTTTAATTATGTGTCTTGGTGTGGTCCTTCTTGGGTCTAGCTAGTTTGGAACTCTCTGTGGTTCCTGGACTTGTATGTCTATTTCCTTCACCAAATTAGGGAAATGTTCCTTCATTGTTTTTTCACATAAATTTTCAATTTCTTGCCCTGGCTGGTGTGGCTAAGTGGATTGGCACAAGCCTGCAAATCCAAAGGTCTCTGGTTCAATTCCCAGTCAGAGCACATAACCAGGTTGCAAGCTAGGTCTCCAGCCAGGTCCATTGCTGGAGGCAGGTGAAAGGCAACCATACATTGATGTTTCTCTCCCTTTCTTCCTCCCTCCTTGCCCTTCTCTCTAAAATAATAAATAAAGTGTTTAAAAGTCTTCAATTTCTTGCTATCCCTTTTCTCCTTCTGGCACTCCAATGATTTGGATATTGACATGTTTAAAGTCATCCCAGAGGTTCCTGCCCCTCTCCCCATTTATTTTCAGTTCTTGATTCCTCATTCTGTGCTGGTTGATTGTTGTCCTCATGTTCCAAATCATTGATTTGAACCCCAGTTTCCTTCCCTTCAACCTTGGTTTCATGTGGATTTTTCTTCATTTCACATAGCCTAGCCTTCACTTCTTCCTTTCTTCATTTGCTGTATTTAAGCATATCTGTCTGTCAAGTCTGTAAGCATCTTAATCACCATCATTTTGAACTCTGCATCTATTAGGTTGGCTATTTCTTTGTCACTCTGTTCTCCCACTGGCACCTTGATCAGCTCCCTCTTTTGGGACATACTTCTCTGCTGCCTCAGCTTGACAACTTTGTGTTTGCCCCTGTGTCTTAAGTAGAGCAGTTGCATCTGTTACCTTGTAAGGGGTGGAGCCATAGGAATCCATCAGTGCAGGGTACCCATTTAACCATGTTGTGGTACTGTACATGGGGGAGGGGTCTTATAGGAAACAATGCCTCTTGCCTGTTGAGATTGGCAGTTTCTTCTGCCAACAACCCCCATTAGTTTTCACAGTTGGAAGTAATGTGGCTCTATTTCTCCCCAGTGCTGGCACTGGAATTGTGGGCTGCATGGTCTGGTCCCGGATCATCTCCCACATTCAAACGACTGACTGCACTTTTCCCCGTAGCCTCAGCTCTGATGCTGCCACTGCTGCTCTCCTCCCCGGCTCCATTCCTCCTACCTGTCTGGCTGAGTATTTCTTTGTTTGTTCCACTTCCATGTAGTTCAATTTTCTGAAATTTCTGCATTGTTTTTATTTAGTTTTGAGGTAGATGTAAATATCTCCTAGTTGTGAGGGAGATGTGGCTTATTTACCTATGCCTTCACCTTGGCTGGAAGTCAAAACCTCTGTAATTCTATCATATGTCATCTGTATATTTTTTGTGTATTCGCCACCCCAAGCTAAGTCTCCCTCATCACCATTTATCCTCCTTTTATCCTCTTCTACCTCCCCCCATCCCTTTTTCCCTATGGTAGTCACCATACTGTTATCTGTGTCTATGAGGATTTTTTTTTTTTGCTTAATCCCTTCACTTTTTTCATCTAGCCCCCCATCCTCCTTCTCTCTAACAGCTGCCAGCCTGTTCTCTGTAAGTCTGTTTCTGTTTGTTAGTTTACTGAAAGTTCCGTACTCATTTGCTCCCATTGCCCACTGTATGCGAAATACCATGAGTATTCACATGGCACAAACCATAAATCAACAGCTGCCATTAAAAAAAAAGACATAGAAATATAAAATTGACCAATTTCAATTTAGAGATTTTAACTAAAACTGACAGCTGTCACCCACCACCACAATCCAGTTTTTACATATTCCTATCACCCCAGAAAGATCCTCATGCCCATTTGCAGTTGATCTGTATACACCCCAGCCTGAGGTAACCACTAATCAATAAATTTGCCTTTCCTGTATGTATTATATATGAATAGTTAAATTATATCCTTTGTAAGATTACACCTTTGCTTTTTCTGAAATTGCCTGGTAAAATCTTCCCAGGGAGATTATAACTGAGCTGGGCTTTGAAGGGATTATCTGAAACAGGAAAGACCTTGCTCATTTTTTTAAATCTTTGTTTTGATGTGTTCTTCAGGTTGAATAATTTCTATTGATGTGTCTCTCCTGTCATATCAATTCTACTGTTTAGCCTTCCAGATATCATTTTTATTTTTCTTTTTAAATTTGCTATTTCATTGTTTTTATAGCTTGTATTTCTTTGCTGAAAACACATTGCCATTCACTTAAAAGCATTTGCTTTTACATTATGAACTATGATTATAATATCTGATTTAAAGTCTTTATATGATTATTATAACACCTGAGTTATCTTAATATTTTAACCTATTGATTGCTTTGTACCTTGTGAATTGGTCATGTTGACTTTTTATTATGTTGCATTTTGGATTATATAATGAATGTATAAACTGTTATGTTTTAAGACTCTGAATCTGATTTAAATTCTCTGAAAAAGGTTGGCTTTTTTTTTTTTTTTTGGTTTGGTTTTAACAAAATTTGATTAGGGTTAGACAGCAAATTCTGACTCACTTGCTTGTAGGCAAAGGATCTGAGGTCAGTTCAGTGTTAAAAGCTTATTTCCAACAAGAAAGAATAGCAAGTTCCTCAGAAAGAATGTCTAGCACATGTATGTCTTGTGGTTCTCAACAGAGAATCCTGAGATACTTTAAACTGATTTCCACTGTCTACATTGACTTTTTCTACCAATTATTAATGTTTTATATATATTTTAAAATTTTATTTATTATTCTTTTTTTTTAATTTTATTGTTGTTGTATTACATCCATTCCCTTTTTGCTCCCCTCTGTCCCCCTCCCCACCCACCCATTCACCCCAAAGTCAATCCCACCTGTTGTCCATGTCCATGGTTCCTTTATACTAGGTTCTTGTCTAAGCTGCTCCCCTTTCTTGCCTCTGCCTCCCCCCCTCCCCCCAACCCCTTTCCCCCTAACCACTGAAGGCCTATTCCTTGTATTCATATACTTGGTTCTGTTTTGCTTGTTGTTAGTTTTGCTCATTATTGTCCTCTAATGGGTGAGATCATATGATATTTGTCCTTCACTGACTGGCTTATTTCACTAAGCATAATACTCTCCAGTTCCATCCATGTTGTTGCAAAGGGTACAAGTTCCTTCTTTCTTTCTGCTATATAGAATTCCATTGTGTAAATGTACCAAAGTTTTTGGATCCAATCATCCACTGATGGGCACTTAGGCTGTTTCCAGCA
>PVIW01010466.1:0-23818 GCA_004026585.1 Noctilio leporinus
TATTATGCTTAGTGAAATAAGCCAGTCAGTGAAGGACAAATATCATATGATCTCACCCATTATGGGACAATAATGAGCAAAACTAACAACAAGCAAAACAGAACCAAATATATGAATACAATGAATAGGCCTTCAGTGGTCAGGGGGAAAGGGGTTGGGGGGAGGGGGGAGGCAGAGGCAAGAAAGGGGAGCAGCTTAGGCAAGAACCTAGTATAAAGGAACCATGGACATGGACAACAGATGGGATTGACTTTGGGGGGAATGGGTGGGTGGGGAGGGGGACAGATGGGAGCAAAAAGGGGATGGATGTAATACAACAACAATAAAATTTAAAAAAAAAGAAAGAAAATGGTTTTCCTACAAATGCTGCGTACATTTTCACATACATTGTTTTCGTTGTTGACATGGTGTGGTGTTGTCCATCCTGAACACTTTTGTTTGGAGTATGTGTGATACTATTTTCCTTTTGTTTGATGGAACAGGAAAAGTTCAGCAAGGTGGTTTTTAAGATGGGCTTTGAAAGAATAAACACCTCTATTTATGTTCTAGGTAGATGTCTTTATAGATATGTTATTTTTATAATGCAGTTATTTACATGAAGTTAGCTTTTTCCCCTGACAATAATGTTTTAAAAAATGATTAAAGAGCAATTTATTTTTAGTGGAGCTATTTAATGATAAAATTAACATTTGTGGAAAATCTGAAAAAATCATTGGCAAGCTTGGAAAAGATATATCAATAAATAATTAATGTCACCTGGAATTCTGGAACTTCAAGATAATGACTTTTAACTTTTAAATCTTAAAACTCTATCTTTTCAGAAAAAGATCTATTTCTTAAAGTCTATACGTATATGTGTTTTTAGAGATGTGTTAGGTTTTTGGCAATCACAAATTTAATTCACATTGAGTGTACTATTTGATGCATTTTTTATTATTATATAATTTGGGTTTGGATTCATACTTACTAGTGTTGCTATTAGGAATGGTGCAATTTTATTTTCAAATTTTAATTGCTTTATGTTAAATATTAGACTTGCTCTTTTTTGTTGTGTTCTTTCATTGTTTCCAATATTATCTTTCTGTTTAATTTAGTTAAAAATGTCATGGATTTAGTACTTCTTTTTAAAATTTAATTTAATTTAAGTTTTTTTACTTTTTAAAAAAAAATTTATTGTTGTTGTATTACATCCATCCCCTTTTTGCTCCCCTCTGTCCCCCTCCCCACCCACCCATTGCCCCCAAAGTCAATCCCACCTGTTGTCCATGTCCTTTTCTATACACCTGCTGATGTAGATTATTTCAGAGGGTCTGACAATAACAGCTAATACTTGTACTTGCTATGTGCTGAACATTGCTCTACACATATCGACTCATTTAATTCTCACAATAACTCAATAAAACTGCTCATGTCCTCATTTTATAAATGAGAAAAGAGGTGCAAAGAGATTAAATAAATAAGCCAAGGTCACATAGTATGTGAGAGAGCCAGAGTTGGAATCCAGGCTGTCTGGTTCCATGGCTCATAACGTGAACTCCTTCATCATCTGGACTTCTGGGACATTTTATTAAGTGAAAATAATTACCAATGCAGGCAACTTATTTTCTGTTTTCTAGTCTTATTACATGTCAAACATATCTATGCATTTTTGCCTATATAATATTAAATATTAAATGTTTTTGAGGATGGCATATATTGGAAGTATTTGTGGATTGATGCCTTTAGAATTAAGAATGTAATCATAAGAGAAAACATTATATTGTGTATAGATAACATATTTTTATTCAACGTTTTATTTGCAATTTACTCTTTACATGATAAATTAACAGTTTAATAAACTCCTTATTTTGGCAGTGACCCTACACCTAAAACATTTTCCACTGAATATAGCTAAAGATAATAAATCAACTTCATTACCCAAAAAAGTCAGATTTTAGTTGGAGTGAGTACCAATCAATAAGTAGTCATTTAAAAATTGTATTCATTCTTGTATGTTATATTCTATTTAAAAATGTGTAAGTACTAGTTTACAAGGAAATATTAGCCATCCACAGTGCAATGAGATACTAGGAGTTTTCTCATAGGTAAACTCACATGAAAAGATAGACATTATTTCATTAGATCATAATGCCTAGGCAAAGTGGATTAGAAATCTTTATACTCTAATTAATTTATATTTAGGATATTTTACATGGGAAAATATTTCTACTTTGTGCATAGATTTAGCCAAAAATATGATGTGGCCCTTAATGTTAATATTGTCAAACTCTAAGAGGAGTAAAGATTTGTAAGATCCCCGGGTATCTATGAACCTTTTGGTAATTATCTTCAAATGAACACCCAAGAGTAATTATTCATATCTATGCATATCCCAGAACCAGTGACTCTAAAAGAGATACAGGTTCAGGTTGTTTCCACATCAGAGAGAGGCATGCTTTGGTTTGTGTAGATTCTAGCAGCAAGAGGGGTCCTCTTTTCGTCCATCCTTTTCACTACTCCCCCCAAATGAAGCCCTGCTCTTTCCCCTTGAACTCTGTTAGTGTTTGAGGGGTTGTATTCAAACATAAACTTACCAAAGCCATACACTAGGATTGAATGTTTTCACTTATATTTCCATTTATTTCTCTGAAGTATGATCTGATGAGAAGAGGTAAAGAAACCTAGCTAACAGCCAATATAAAAGTTGAACACTCACTTTCTGGACCAGATCTGATTATTCTTTTTTTTTTTTTTTTAAGATTTCATTCACTACTTTCAGAGAGAGGGGAAGGAAGAGAGGCAGAGAGGGAGAGAAACATCAATGTATGGTTGCCTTTCACCTGCCTCCAGCTACAGAGCTGGCTGGAGACCTGGCTTGCAACCTGATTATGTGCCCTGGCTGGGAATCGAACCAGCAACCTTTGGGTTTGCAGGCCGGCACCTTATCCACTATGCCACCAGCCAGGGCTGATTATTCTTGATTTCTGTCCCAAAATAGCTGATTTATTTCTCAAGTTTGAAATAACCTGACCTGTTAAATAAAGATTGGTCAGCTCTTCAGCTGTTACCCCTCCTTGTTTAAAAAGCCAATAGGCCCTGGATGATATGACTCATTTGATTGGTGCTGGCTTATGAACCCCAAAGGTCACTGGTTTGAGTCCCCAGCCAGGGCACATAACCAGGTTGCAAGCCAAGTCTCCAGCCAGGTCTATAGCTAGAAGCAGGTGAAAGCCAACCATACATTGATGCTTCTCTCCCTTCCTCCCTTCCTGCCCTTCTCTCTGAAAATAATAAATAAAATCTTAAAAAAAAAAAAAGTCAATATGTTCCTGTTGATTTGGCTCCATTTCTTATATTTTATTTTTCTAGTATCCTAGATTGGATGTGGGGTACTTCTACTCCTGAGAAAGCTGACACATGATTATGTGGAGAAATTTTGTCGTGGCAACAGTTTTCATGTTAGGTTTCTATGAGCTATTGACAGATTCAGCTCCTAGGCTATCCTCCTTGAATAATGTTGATATCCTTAGAAGTTAGTTTACAGCAGAGACTAAATTGCTCACACCAAGAATAGCATTACTTCCTAATAACTCCAAACAGACTCATGGGTCATAGTAGGCTGTGTTCTTACTTGACAGCTTTTTATGTTCCTGGAGCACATTTATTTGAGGGTACATTTGATGTGAGTTATGAGGACATTATGGTATCCCACTTCAGATAGAGGGAACAAAAGCATTTGAAGATCATTACAAGAAACTTGAAAAACACATGGTAAATTTGTGTTCTGATAGTTTCCTCCAAATTGAAGGTCATTCTTATGAGGATTATTATTGTTGCATAGATGATAGGGAAATGTCCCGTAGCATACACATACAGTTGCCACTTATTTCAGAAATAAAAAATTGATATAGTAGCTGCTCGATAAATGTTTCAAGTGCCTATTGAATACATTAAACATACAATTGTAGATTTTAGAAAAAGAAGTTAGATAGAAAGTATATAATGTAAAACATGAATATTTTTACAGTATACCTGGGTTTGATTGAGCTGTGTTTTCTAACCTAGTTCAACTTAATCAGGCTCTCTGGGTGTATCATTATGAGAACCAATACTTTGAAATAGAAGGTTGGGGAAATTTTCATTCTGGACTTCAAACTGCAGGTGGCTCTCTTGATCTTTTTAGTTCTAAATTTATGTTAACAACCACACCCATTAACTGCTTAGAAAAATATTTTGCCCAGATTATCAGACCTCCTCCTGAAACTTCTGATAATTGCCTTATTATTGGATTGCAAACAACATTGCTTTGTTTTCTCATTGTAGAAGATGCATTTTTTCATTTTTCAATTACAGTTTATATTCAATATCATTTTCTAATAGTTTCAGATATACAGCATAGTGGTGGGACAATCATATACTTTACACAATGCCCCCCCTCATATTTTAGTGCCCACTGGCACCATATGTAATTATTATGGTATTATTGACTATATTTCCTATGCTGTATTTTACATCCCTATGACATTTATAACTATCAATTTGTACTTCTTAATTCCTTTACCTTTTTTCACTCAGCCCCCACGTACCCTTCTTCTCTGGAAGATGGTATTTAAAAAACACTTTGCTTAGCATTTTTTAACAATAGATCTAAATTTTCTTTGCATGCCCTATATGGGGATTTGCTGAATATCAATTATAGTGTTGATAATGCTTCTAAAAATTATACCAGTATTTTAGCATCATTTGTAAAAGTATATTTATTTTTTCTTCTCAGTTTCAAAGTAGCATTGCTTTTTTATGCCATAATTTGTTTGGGACACACTTGGTACTCTAGGAATTTTACTAGTATCAAAATAATTGGATATCAAAACTTGTTGCTACAACTTCAGATGGAAACATAAGGTTCATCTGTACCTTTGTTTATTCTAATGTCTATTTTAACAACATTGAGACGATGAAGATGTGGAGATACACTTGTACAAATTATGTGCAGAAGTAAATTAGAAATAACATAGCCCTCAGTATGGATTGTTGAATTATCGCTAATAACAACATCACTTTACATTTTTATAAGCTGCAAAGTAGGTAAAATATATGCATAGCTACTTTTTAAGATAATAGATTAGTCTATATGATATGATGGGTGATAGAGAAAATGCGATAAACTTATTTCTTGCCGGTATTTAATGGTGTTAAAGCTTTAAGTACCAACATAGCCAACAGTCAAAAGGTTGTTTGCACTAAAAGTCTTATACCAAGACATTCATCAAGCAATAAAATGTAAGCCCAAGTGTCAAATTCTGTGTAATGTGTGCATTATAAATTTGCTTGTGATAGTGCTAGTGAAAAGGTGTCAATACCAAGCTGGCCTGAAGAAAGACACATGTGTCATTACTGCAGCTGGGTTATTGTCTAGGAGATTCATGGAGGAGGCCTCCCAGGAATTATTTGTATGTTCCTTTTGTGTAAAGTTTTTGTCCAGAAAGTCACTGTGCAAACAGTAGCTGTTCATAGCACCTGCTTCTTTCAGGAGGAGAGAGGTTTTTATTTAGAGAGCATCAGTGGCCATTTCATTCATCACTGCACAAAGGGCCTCCATAAAGAAAAGCATTCCTGAGACACCAAAGGGAACCATAGTTTCCAGCAAATGTGGTGCTGGCAAACAATGAGTTTCCCTGTTTCTTTATTACTTTCCATGCAATTACATCCAGGTCTTTATTTAGAGGAAAACAATAAGTGATTCAGAACAAGAATGGGAAAAGTTATAAAATGCAATTTTAAATGTTAAAAGCTGTATTATGTAAGATGCTGTGACAATGCCATATATAAGCTTGGTCGTTTGCATAAATATTACTTTAATCTTCTTAAGGCATTAGGACATTAGTTGTATTATAGAAGTAACAATGCTAAGATATTCCATAAAGTATCTTTGAAAAATGTTTATGGGATTATTTCCAGTGCACCTATTGTCCTAGCATCTAAATGGATTTTTTTATTCCTTTTATGTGTAATCATCTTCAATAATGATGTCCACATCCAGTGTCTCCACAGTTTCCCAGCTCCATTATTGGCCGTTGGCAGTATGACATGCTTCTTTGCTGCTCTGTTAAAACTGCCCTCTTTCTGGCCTCTAGTTACTAACTCCCAGCCTTCTTTCTTGGCTATTTCTTATCATTCATCATTATATTATGCTGGACAGGATCTTCTTGATGCATATTCTGTCAATCTTTTAACACTTAAGTGGTTTTAATACATATACTGAATTGTGCAGCCAATACCACAGTCTGATTTTAGAACACTGTCATCACCCAGAAAGAAATCTGGTACCTGACAACAGTCATTGCTCATCACCCATCCTCAATAATCTGCCCTCATAATCACTAAACTACTTCCTGTGTGAATATGTCTATTCTGGACATTTCATAGAAATGGAATCATATACTTTGTGGCCTATTGTGTCTGGCATCTTTCATTTAGCATATGTACTCAAGGTTCATCTTACATTGTAGTATTTATCAGTATTTCATTTCCTTTTATGGATGAGAATATATCCACTGTGTGATATACTACATATTATTTATCTGTTCATCAGTTGATGGACATTTGGGTTGTTTCTACCTTTTGGTTCTTCTGAATAGTGCTGCAATTGAACTTCATGTACAAGTATTTATATGAATATTGGTTTTCAGTCCTTTGGGTATATAACTAGGAGTGGGAATTTCTCAACTATATAGTGATTCTATGTTTAATATATTTTTTTAATATTTTATTTATTATTTCCAGAGAGAGTGAAGGGGAGAGAGGCAGAGAGGGAGAGAAACATCAATGTATGGTTGCCTTTCACCTGCCTCTAGCCAAGGAACTCGCTGGAGACCTGGCTTGCAACCTGGTTATGTGCCCTGGCTGGGGAATCGAACCAGCAACCTTTGGGTTTGCAGGCAGGCACCTTATCCACTGTGCTACCAGCCAGGGTTCACATTATATTAACAATGGCTGGACCTTTTTCAGACAGACTATTTATACACATACACACACATATTCTTGCAGATATCTCTTAAGATACTTTGTCTATTTCTGAGTTGTTTCCTAGTCTGTAAATTATCTTTTGATTTTCATGACAGTACCTTGAACACAAAAGTATTTACGTTGATAAAGGCCAATTTATTCATTTTTTTCTCTTGTTGATTGTGCTTTTTGGTTTCATATTTATAAAACTCTTGCCTATCACAAGGTCACAAAGATTGTACCTATTTCTATCTAAGAATTTTATTGTTTTAGCTAACTTCATTCTTTTTCCTGTGATTATCCAGTTTTCCCAGCACTATTTGTTGAGAATATTCTTTCCCATAATTTTCTTGGCATCTTTGTCCAAACTCCATTGACCATAAATATAAGAAATGGCTTTTGAGCTCCAAGTTTTACTCCTTTGATCTATATCTTTAGGCAAGTGCTTCATTATGTTCCTTTCCATAGCTTTGTAGTAAGTTTTAAAATTGTTGTGAGTCCTTTTTTCTTTCTTTTGATGTATACTGTATTATCTTTCTGCTCTGTTTTTTAAAATTTACTTTCAAATTACAAGTAAATTGCAAATAATATTGAATATATTATTTTGTATTAGTTTCAGGTGTATAACATAGTTGTTAGACTATTTTTTAATGATCAGCTTTTCTTCCCATGATTGTGACTACTCACTCTTTTCTCTGGTTTCCTTTTAGTGTTTATTGCTGGCTTTCAGTTACATGAAGCACCTACCATTCTCTCTTCCTCTGATGATTTTACATACTTCCATTTTCTTCAATTAGGCAAATAGTCAGAAAGTAACAAATTCTGCCTAATTAATTATTTTCTATGAGCTGAGGAGTAGAAGATGAGGAGGAGGACAAATATCTCAATGCAGTGTTTACCAACCCCTGGATTGCCCAATTAACATAACTCAGACCTAAAACAAACCAATCTCATTATATTAACATTGACTGGACTTTTTCTGTGCAGACCTTGTATATATAATACCTCCAATTTCATTACTAAGGAAAAAGCTGCATTAACCCCATTTGATGTTTAGTGAATTGTTTTTTCATGGCACAATAAAAACATAGTAGTGTCAGTTGTACCATGATAATATAGCTAATTATTCTAAATTGACTCATGGATTAAATTTTAGTGAATAGAGAGACATAAACTTAAAATAATTTTATACATTAAAGCATACTTTAGAGATTCCTTACCTTTCTGTAACATATTTTTGAGCATTGATTTCCTGCTTTATTCAGGACTTTACGATATTTGTCTAGCTCAGTAGTACTTATTTATTTGACCTATCTGTGTACATTGATCTTGACTTGTTCTGGATGAATTACCCCTTGCATTGTTTCTCAGCTCCAGTGTATGAGTTTGAATCATACCACTTAGGAGGATATTAGGTATTTTCCACAGTTGTTGAGTCCACAGGTCCCTCAGAATAAGTATTTGTTTGTAGGTCATAGGCTTTTGGAGCTCCAAAAGAGGTCTTCATATTTAGTTTTTCACCACAATGTGAAATGATAAAACTTTGAGGAAATGACCTTACAGTGTTTTTATTACAACCTATTGGGGAGAAGAAAACCAAAACTCTTGACAGTGCTATGTAAAAATCCAAAGAATTAATGAAAAAAAAAACTTTCATTAACTTTGCTTGTAGCCTACCTCTCCCAATGACAATTTTATAGCATAATGTATGTCTCTCAGTTTGTTCCAGCTCATTCTATTTGAGGGAAGCCTTCATATTTCAAGTCTTGTTAATAGAATTTTTATTGCAAATGTTACTTGTGTTTTTCTGCCTTCTTTTAGTCAACATGTTTATTAAGTGCCTACTTTTTTTCTAGGCATTATGCTGAATGCTGGGAATACAGAAATATGACTCTGTGGCCTCAGGGAATTCTAGTGGGCATGATAGGTAAAAAGATTATTATCATAATGTTACTGAACCAGAAGTGGGGTTTAGCTGCCTGCTGCCACCAAAAGGCAAGCTCTAGAGTCAGAGGCTAGTGAAAAAGGAAAAAGGGTTTTATTTGGAAGCTGAATGATCTGGAAGAATGGGGAATTCCCCATTATGAAGCTCATCTCCTGGCAAGACCCAGACAAAACCCAGCTGTCCTCAGCAACAGTAAAGCAAAAGACAGTTCCCAGAATTCCTCCTCCGTTTCAGACTGCCATACTTTGGAGCCTGAAGTGGCCATAGATCATTCATCCAGGTAGCTTAGGTTGTTCCCAGCTGCTGTTTTGCTTCAGGCTCCCTTCTGGAGTTGTGTGTGGAGCCAGTGCTATCAGTGGCCATGTAGTTTCTAGGGCCACAGAGTCCCATGGTCCTGGGCTACAGAGTGGTAAGTCACTGCTGAATGCTCCACCAGGTTGGCTAGAGAGACTCTCTTGGAGGCCAGGGACCACAAGACTGCTAAGGTCATAAGACCGCTGGAGACGCCAGGCTAGTACACCATCTGAGCACGGGTCCTGAATAGTGAATGATGAGCAAGAGAGAGTTTCTTTGTGTCCCCGGGTTTATATTAGTTTCAGGTGTGGGACTGACTAGGCATTTCTTAGAATGACCAATGATTTCCTAAACTTTCGTGTGTTTTGGGTGGGCCCACTTCTCAACGTCCTTTCCGCTGGCTAGACTGACAGGTGTCTTTGGTCCAGCACCTCCCCCTGTCACTATTTTAACTTCTGTTCTGCATTTTTCCTGCCCTCCCTTGGTCCCACCCTCAATCTGGTTTAGGAAGGGTGTAGGAGGGCTTTTTCTCTCATACCCAGTTTTCTTGCTAGCCTTATTGTGCATACTCAGTATAAGAACTTCCTATCACTATTTTTTCTGGGCGGGGGAGCATGAGCTCTATTACCTGAGCAGTGTGGTCCCACCCATGGGGCCTGGGCCTGCCTCACCATAGTCCTGGAAAATTCATGATCTCCCCTGTGGCCCATCCTGTTCCCTGCCCTTAGCCTGCTCCCAGAGGACTGGTCTGGCATTCTGTCAGTATCAATAACATGTGACCAACCCCAGAATAGAAATGAGTTAGGGGGCTGCAGGACCGCAGCTGAGGGAGGGTTGCTGAACTCAGATGAAGGAAATCAGCAAGAATTCACAGTAGACTTTGATGTCAGGTCTCAGGTTCAAAGGTTTAATAAGGATTAGCCAATGCAAGGTGGAGGTTGCAGTAGCAAGGAATTCTAGAAAGAGTGCAGGTACACATTGAAGCATGTGTTAATGTTTGGGAAAACATTGTGTATTCAGGAAATTTGAAGTTTTTTTTTTGTTTTGTTTTGTTTTGTTTGTTATAGCTGGTAGTACTTCAATGGAAAGTGCTAAGAAATGAATATATAGAGCCAAGAAGGGACCAACTCATGGCCTGCTATGAAATATTTAACAGTTTGGATTTTTATCCTAAAGGCATCATTGAATATGAGTTTTAAGCAGATAAGTGACATTTTAAGATTAAAACATTAGAAATCACTCTGATTATGGTCTGAGAGTTGGCTGGGGCATGGTTGATGGTGTGGAGGGGATATTTGGGCTTGAGGCACCTAGACAAGTCTGGAGCTCATTGAGACAAAAATCTAGGCAAGACATTGCACATGTCTAAACTAAAATTGTAGAAAGAAACACTGCTATAAATTCTGTAGATGTACAGAGTATAACATTTAACTTATACAACTTGATAAAGGCAATTATATTATTCAGTTTACTAAAGGATAGTTCTGTATCCTGTGGTTATCCCTGTCATTTTGATCAGAATTTTGAGTAATGGTTAGGCAATTTAGTGCCCAAATCTTGGAGCTAGCCTTTGATTTTACTCCATGAGATAGCTTATAATAGCTATTATGTATACCTTTTTAACTAATTTAATTTTATTTAATTTTTAAGTTTTTGGGGGCTGGTTGAGTATCTCACTCTTATTCCCTTTTACATCAATTACTAGCATTTTACACTTAAGCACTCAAATCTACACATTTTAGTGTACAAAAAGGATTTGGAAGAGATTAATTACCACAAGGACTTGCATAAGTTTCCTACAACATTTTTAATAAGAGTATATTATTAAACATTATTTTATTTGCACCCTTTCAGTTTTCCTAAAGGATGGAACTGCTTTATTTCAGAGTCTGATTTATATGACTAGTTGATTGTCTTATGACTTTCCATAAACAATTCAGAAAACCTATTTTTGATCAAAATAATTTAATTTCACTTGCTAGCATCTCCGTTGGGATGAGTCACTGTTATGGCACACACCCATTTATTGAAGGCCTGCTCTTTTTGAAGGACTGTAATACTGTGTAAGAAGCCGTGATGCCCTAAAGGCACACATGTAAACCATTCTATAGTATCCTTCACAAAGGTTCCAGATTCTGTATTTTGAAAATCTCAAATCCATTGCCACCCATCCACAGAGATAATGTTTTCTAATATGAAAACAATTACTAGTATGCTATTAAAATTTTGTCGTGAATATTCAGTCTTCAGATATAGTTATGCTTCCATAGATACATCTAGACTAGACATTTGTTCCATGTCAAGAAAGGAAAATGTGAGATTATTATGAGCAAGATTAGAAAATTAAAAGCAGTTAGCAACTTTAAATATTTAAAATCCTAACATTCAAACTTTACTTATTTTCCAAAGAAAGATAAGTGCAATGGACCAGATAACTAGACCAGAAAGATGCCAGATCTAATAAACTGAGTACATTGCATTAGTGCCAGTAAATGATTTTTTAAAGGTCATTTCCATTAAGATTCTCTGTTGTTGTCCTGGTTTTTTTTTTTTTTTTTCCCACTCTCCTTTTTTTTTTTTTTTCTTTTTGAAATGATCAACAGTGTGCCTAATTTATTTTTACTAGACAGAGAATCTTATGAGTTATATAACTCTTTGGAATTTAAGAAAAAAGTAGTAATAAATGTCTAAATAGTATAACAATATAAGTAAACACATACTTTTTTCAGAGATGTTTGAAAGGAAAGAGCTGGAAATATAAAGTCACTGTGACAAGAATTATCAAATTTCTTTAGGGTCAGTTTACTTTGTGATACCTATGAGAATTCATTTTAAGAGTTGAAAGATCAAGTTAAGTTTTGAAACTTAAAATCTGTAAATGTTGCAGAAGTGCATTGTGGATGATTATAAGTTATGAGTAGACATTAAACACAAGGGCCCCTAATAGGAAATATACACAGGTTTAAAGGGCTAGTGATTTTACTTGGTATTTTGATAACTCATATTTTATATCAAGGCTGCTCTAGTAATTAGCCTAGAGGAAACTGTTCTTCCAGGTGGAAATGTCTTCCAGCTGGGAATGTCTTTTAAAAATTTATTGAAGTTATTGGGGTGACATTGGTTAATAAAATTATATAGGTTTCTGGGGTACAGTTCTATAATGCATCACCTGTATATTGTGTTGTGTCTTCACCACCCCAAGTCAAATCTTCTGTCACTATTTATGCCCTCTTTATCCTCTCCTACCTCCCCAACCCCCATTTCCCTCTGGTAATCACCATGCTGTTTGTTGTTTGTATCTCGAGGGTTTTGTTATTATTGTTGTTGTTGTTATCCCTTCAACTTTTTCACCCTGGCATCTTTATGTTTGATTCTGTTTCTATTTAGTGTGATTTTGTTCATTAGATTCCACTTATAAGTGAGATCATATGGCACTTGTCTTTCTCAGACTGACTTCTTTTACTTATCATAAAGCTTTCCAGGTCCATTCATGATATTGCAGAGGTAAGACTTTCCCTTTTCTTTTCTTTGTTTTTAATGGAGGAGTAGAATTCCACTGTGTCAATGTGCTACAGCTCTTTTTTTTTTTCTTTGTTAGTCCACTCAATTACTGGTGGACACTTGGGGTACTTCTGTATCTTGGTTATTGCAAATAATGCTGCAATGAACACAAGAGTGCATATATTGTTTCAAATTAGTGGAATTGCTGGGCTATAAGGTGGTTCCAATTTTATTTTTTTGAGGAAATTCCATACCGTTTTCCATAGTGGCTGCACCGGTTAGCATTCCCACTAACAGTGCACCAGGATTATCTTCTCCACATCCTTACCAGCACTTGTTGTTTGTTGATTTGTTGGTGATGGCCATTCTGACAGGTGTGAGGTGGTATCTCATTGGGGTTTTAATTTGCATTTCTCTGATGATTAGTGACATTGAGCATCTTTTTGTATGTTTATTGACCATCTGTACATCCTCTTTGGAGAAGTTTCTATTTAGGTTCTTTGCCCATTCTTTAATCATATTTTTTTAGTGTTGAGTTTTATACATTCTTTATAAATCTTATAGGCTAACCCCTTATCAGATGTATCAGTGAATATATTCTCTCATTTAGTGGGTTGTCTTTTCATTTTATTCATAGTTTCCTTTGCTGTGCAAAAACTTTTTAGTTTGATGAAATCCTAGTTTGTTATTTATTTTTTTTTTTCTGTTTCCCTTGCCTGGGGAGATATATCAGAAACAATTTTTCTGCAGGCAATGTCTGAGATTTTGCTGTCTATTTTTCCTTTCATGATTTTTATGGTTTTGAGTCTAATATTTAAGTCTTTTATCCATTTTGAGTTTATTCCTGTGTGTGGTGTAAGAAGGTGGTCTTGTTTCAGTACTTTTGCATGTATATGCCCAGAGTTTCCTAGCCCCACTTACTGAAGAGATTAACTTTACCCTGTTTCATGTTTTTGCCTCTTTTGTCTAATATTAATTACCATAAAGGTATGGATTTATTTCTGGGCTCTCTATTCTGTTCCATTAATCTATATGTCTGTTTTTAAAAGATTATGATGCTGTTTTCGAGTACTGTGTCCTTGTAGTATAGTTTGATATTAGGTAGCATGAATTCCAAATTTGTTCTTTTTTCTCAAGATTGCTGTAGCTATTTGAGGTCTTTTATGTTTCTATATAGATTTTTAAAAAATTTTATTGTTGTTGTATTACATCCATCCCCTTTTTGCTTCCCTCTGTTCTATATAGATTTTTTGAGTACTTGTTCTATTACATTGCATTTATTCATTGCTTTGGGTAGTATGGACATTTTAATGATGTTAATCTTCCAATCCATGAACATGATATATGTTTCCACTTATTTATAAAGTGTCTTCTTCAATTTCTTCATTCATTTTTTTAAACTTTTTTGAGTACAGATCTTTTATACTCTTGGGTAAATTTATTTTCAGGTATTTTACTTTTTTGATGCAATTATAAATGGGATTGTTTTCTCAGTTTCTCTCTCTCTCTCTCCTGATTTCCCCTTCTGATAATTCTTTATTGGTGTATAAAAATGAAACTGATTTCTAGATATTTATTTCATATCCTCCTGGTTTACTGAAATCATTGATCAGTTCTAGTAATTATTTGGTGGGATCTTTGGGGTTCTCTATATACAGTGTTATGTCACCTGCAAATAATGACAGTTTTACTTCCTCCTTTCCAATTTGGATGCCTCTTATTTCTTCTTATTGTATGATTGTTGTAGCTAGGATTTTGAGTACTGTTGACTAAAATGGTAAAAGTGAACATCCTTGTATTCTCAATCTTAAAAGAAACACTTTTGCTTTTGCTCTTTGAGTGTGATGTTGGCTGTGGGTCTGTGATATATGGCCTTTATTAAGTTCAAGTATGTTCTCTCTATTCCCACTTTGCCAAGAGTTACTTACCCTCCATATCTTTGTGTGTTTCAGTTTTTCTTTCTTGTGATTGATTTCTAGTTTCAGACCATTATGGTCAGAGAAGATGTTTGATATGATTTCAGTCTTCTTAAATTTGAAACTTGTTTTGTATTCTAACATGTGGTCTATTCTACAAAATATTTCATGTGGGCTTGAAAAGAACGTGTATTCTGTTGCATGGGGATAAAATGCTCTGAAAATAGCAACTAAATCCATCTGATCTAGTGTATTGTTTTAAGCCACTGTCTACTTGATTTTCTGTCTGGAAGATCAATCCATTGATGCCAATGGGATGCTAAAATTCCCTACTATGATTGAATTACCCTCAATCACTCCCTTTATGCATATCAGTTCATACTTAAATGCTCCTATGTTTGATGCATAAATGTTTATAAGGGTTATATCCTCTTGTTGAATTGCTCCCTTTATCATTGTGTAGTGACCTTCTTTGTCTTTTACTATTGCCTTTGTTTTAAACTATTTTGTCAGATAGAAGGATTGCTTGTTGAGCTAGGAATGCCTTTATAAAAATTAAATTATATTTTATCAATTATGCTATTACAGTTGTCCCATTTTTTCCCTCCTTTTTCCCCTCCACTTAGCACCTCCCATCAGGCAATCCCCTCACCATTGTTCATGTCCATGGCTACTCCATACATCCTCATGGCTATTCTGTAACTACCTATTTGTATTTCTTAATTACCTCACCTCTTCACCCATTCTTTCACATGCCTCTCCCATTTGGCAACCATCAAAACACTCTCCATATCCATGTATCTGTCTCTGTTCTTGATTGCTTAGTTTGTTTTTCAGATTCAACTGTTGATAGATATTATTTTTGCAATTTTATTGGTCTTTTTTTTTTTTTAATAAGGCCTTTAACATTTCATATAATAATGGTTTGGTGATGATGACCTCTTTTAGTTTTTTTCTTGTCTGGATGCTCTATATCTGCCCTTTGATTCTAAATGATATCTTTATTGGGTAGAACAATCTTGGCTGTAGGTCCCTGCTTTCATGATTTTGAATATTTTTTTACTAGTCCCTTCTAGCCTGCAAAACTTCTTTTCAGAAATCAGCAGACAATCTTATGGGAACTCCCCTTTAGGTAATTAACTCCTCTTGCTGCTTTTAAGATCCTCTCTTTACCTTTAACCTTTGGCATTTTAATTATGATGTGTCTTGATGTAGCCCTCTTTGCATCCATCTTGTTTGGAAATGTCTATGCTTCTTGGACTTGCATGTCTATTTCCTTCACCAAATTAGGGAAGTTTTCTTTGACTCCTCTTTTCAAATAGATTTCCAGTATCTTGCTGTTTCCCTTCTCCTTCTGGTGATGTGAATGTGAATGTTTGACTTCTTGAACTTGTCCCAAAGGCTGCTTATATTATCCTCAATTTTTTGGATTCTTTTTACTTTTTGTTGTTCTGATTGGTTATTTTCTTACTGCATTCTATTAAACATTGTCAATAGTTTAATAAGGATTTCACATTTAAATTACACAAATTCTGAAGTCACTAATTTTGTTAAGTTTATAGTAGGCCTTTTTATTTTATTTATTTTAAGGTTTTAGTCATCATTTTTAGAAAAGCAGAGAGGGAGGAAGAAAGGGAGAAAAATGTTACTGTATGGTTACCTTTCATCTGCCTCCAGCTATGGACCTGGCTGGAGACCTGGCTTGCAACCTGGTTATGTACCTTGGCTGGGAATCAAACCAGTGACTTTTGGGTTTGAAGGCTGGTGCCTATCCACTGAGCCACCAGCCAGGGCTTTTTAGTAGGCCCTTTTAAAGTATGCATTTCTTAGATTGTAATGCTGTTTTATGAATTAAGCTCAATAAGTGCACATAGTATTTATTTTTTAAAATTTTATTGTTGTTGTATTACATCCATCCCCTTCTTATTTTTAATACTAGAAATGGAAAAGGGTAGAGTTGCAAAATTTTATTTGGTCAACATTGTTTGTGTATAGAAATTAGAATTTTTAAATCAAGGGGGAATGGAATGTAATTATTCCAAAGTCATTATAGTTTACTTGTATTGTTGATGCATAGATAATTATCAGTTCTGAGTAGAAACACATAGGTGGTATATATTCATCTTTAAAACAACCTACATTCTGTATTCAGGACTGAATTTTTTTTCACATTGTTAGCCTAAGGATCTAAAAAATAGAAGAGTAAAAATCAATGTGGAATTGTCAAGCATGCAAAATAGCTTACCTTGGGATTATAGAAATCTGCTCTGAAACAAAAATCAAAACTTCATCTTCCAGCAATGAATATTCTTTCATAATGTGGGAGTAGAAAAAAATTAGAAATCAAATGATTGCCATGTAATGATTTAAAGATTAATCCATACTTGAGACCCTGCACCACTGTGTTATGTTAACATAACCTCCTTCTGTCACTTACTTAAAAAGAACTAGATTCAGAATATTATAATTCCAGCAGGAATATATTGCCATTCTAACTGCGGAATACTCCCTGATATTTAATTTTTAAAAAAGTACACACATGTGCACGTTGTGTGTGTGTGTGTGTGTGTGTGTGTGTGTGTGTGTTTTGGGTATATAGTAATCTAGGAAAAGCCTCTGTATCAGTGAGCATGGTATTTTTCTAGGCATTGTTGGTCTCAGAGGTCCCCATTAAAAAGAATAAGGATCACTACCTCTCAAACCCTGTCAGATACTG
Organism: Noctilio leporinus; assembly: GCA_004026585.1. Lineage (NCBI taxonomy): Eukaryota > Metazoa > Chordata > Mammalia > Chiroptera > Noctilionidae > Noctilio > Noctilio leporinus. Next base: position 17,357 of record PVIW01010466.1, read on the forward strand.
GACAAATTACCTGCATGCACAATGAAGGTATGGAGGATAGCAATCTACCTTTGTGATAACCTTGTTTATAGACTTACAGAGCAGATTGACCACTGTGTACCTTAGTTCTACAAGACTGTCAGAGCTTTGCTTGTAAGATATTTTAAGAAGCCTACAAGAGGAAGGAATCATAGGCTTTAGATTTGAATAGTCTAATTCCGTAATGGTAATGCAGTGCTCAAATGAACTATAGAAGATTTAATGAGCAATGTAGGACAGAGACACATGCACTGGACATGCCAGGGAAAGAGATTACATGTACAGGGACTAGTTAGCATGAAATATGAATATATACATAAAAGTAGTCTTGATCTATGGGACTCCTTCATTATTGGGAGTGATTTTTGCATGAAGTTAATGAAGAAAAATTTGGGAGTTATGCTGTATATAGAATTTTAAAATAGTATTTTAACTTTTTGATTCTGCAAAATCTGAACTTCTAGAATAAAAAAAAGAAATTGCATATCATGAAATCATACGATCAGATGAAATGAAATATTCTACAAAGTATCAAATATATAACTTGGGAAACATTAACTGTCCTTCATATAACCAATTAACTTGATTAACATGTATTTCAATTTTTTTGAATTAGACATGCACTTATATTGAGTATCACCTTGATATTTTAAACAAGGTAATCTGGACACATTATCTTCTAGAATATATACCTCTAGTCAGTGAGTTGAAAAGCTTAGATTCAGTTCTTTTAAACATTTTGAGTTTGGTACCAAAGAAATTATCAACCTTAAGGAAGAATTTAGAGAGGCAATGGCAATAGGGTTAATTTGCTTTCAATTTGTTCAGATTCTTGAGAAAGGGAACCAAGTAGATTGAACGCCAGTTGAAAAAAAATCAGGAGTATAATATCTATTTCAATTTAGACATTTCATTTTATCTAAATAATACTTTTATTATTAATTTAAGGTTTGAAGTTTAGTATATGAACACTTAGAACTACAATTAATTTTGATAAATGATAAATTTGAAGAATGAAGTTTATTTTTGCCACATCCACTCCCTTCAAAAATGTTCAAGATTGAATTGCTTAAATATAAGGCTAGATTTTATGTAAAATACACAATGTTAATATTTCATTTTATATCTGACTTCATTAACCTTTTCATGTGTAAACATCTCAGAAATTTCCACAGAGATCAATATTCTTCAAGAAAAGTCAATGTTTCTGAGATATGATACTTGAGCTAAAGTAGTCTTTACATCAATATTTTATAGAACACTTGTAAGAAACAGATTATTTATATGGTGGGGGGGGTCATAAGGCTATGTGCCATAGAGCAAAAAAAACACAGTATGTTGCTTACCATGTTCAGTGCTCTCATGGTTGCCCCAAATACTAACTAATGCCTTTATACACATGCAGGGTATATGGATAGAGCAGGAGGTTGATGATAAAAATTGAATAGGAATACAAATAAATTTAGAAAAACCATCATTGCATCTGTCCCAGCTCTGAACAAGTCCAAAAGCACATGATTTTTTGTTTTCATTTCATTATTAGGCCACATTTGAGGAAAGAGTTGACTGCCCACAAAGGTGGGTCATGAGTCAGACAATTCTTTGTGTGACCCCTCTTTACTTTTTTTGAACATATTTTTCTTTAGGGAGGTACAGTATATTTATGACAGTCTTCAAGCAAGGACACTTACTTGAGTGTCAAGTACTTTGATTGTACTACTAATGTGCTAGATGAATTTACCTCACTTCATTTAATGCTAGCAGATTCTTTGTTAGTTATAAGGAGTATTTTTACTCTCAAGTTTGCAGTTGAAGAAACAGAAATTTAACAGAGCTAAATGTTTGGCTTGAAGTTAAACTACTAAATGTAGATCCAGAATTCAAATTAAAAATAAATCATGTCATTCATACAGTTGAATGTATAGCTGGGTTTTTTTGTTTATAATAGAATATAAGAATATAATTAAACATTGAAATGAACAAAAATTTCTCTTGACCCAGCTTTCTATTTGGCTGGGCAATATTTGACCTCAATCCACCTTTTGTGTATTGTAATGAACTACTGCTGTTGGGAAATCATACTGGGCATTATGCTACTTAGATTTCAGGCATGTACATTATATGTCTTCCCTGCTATCTCTACAGGCACCTTCTGCTCTTGCAAATACTTGTAATCTGGCCTATTCTTTTAGCCATTAGAGTTGCTACAATATAGGATCACTTTCCCCCAAGAGATAACTTGGGCAATATTTTTATGTTTTCCTTCATGTCCATTTCTATAATAAATGATCATTTTATACCACTCAGTTCAGAAGAAACTTTAAAATATCTCTTGAATCTCACCTGATCGGGATAGCCAATTTACCATTTCCTTGTATATTCTCTCAGTGGTAGTGCTCTTTAAAAAAAAAAATAAATAAAAAAATAAAAAAAAAAAAAACCCTGAGGTTCTGATAAGGCTATCAAATGATTATTCAACAGAAACAATTCAAGCCACAAGGGAATGGCAAAAAATATTTCAAGTAATGATAAGCAAAGGCCTGCAACCAAGAATACTCTACCCAGCAAGGCGCTCATTCAAGATGGAAGGAGAAATAAGGAGTTTCCCAGACAAAATAAGATTTAAAAAATACATCTCTACAAAACCAGCATTGAAAGAAATGCTAAAGGGTCTGCTTTATAAATAAATAAATAAAATGAAGAAACAGAGTAAGCCAAAGAGGAATACAGGTACAAAGTGAGAAAATGGCAATGAATAAGTATCAGCCAATAATAACCTTAAATGTAAATGGATTAAATGTGCCAATCAAAAGACATAGGGTAGCCGAATGGATAAGACAACATGATCCACATATATGCTGTCTTCAAGAGACCCATCTCAGAACAAAAGATCGACACAGATTGAGAGTGAAGGGATAGAAATATATATATCAAGCAAATGGACATGAAAAATGGGCTGGAGTAGAAATCCTTATTTCAGACAAAATAGATTTTACAATGAAGGTCATAAAAAGGGATAAAGAAGGACATTTCATAATACTTAAGGGAACAATCCATCAAGAAGAAATAACTCTGGTAAACATATACACACCCAACGTGGGAGCTCCGAAATATATAAGAAAAATCTTGGAAGACCTTAAGAAAGATATAGACAGCAACACACTAATAGTAGGGGATTTTAATACCCCACTATCAACAATGGACAGATCTTCCAAACAAAACATCACCAAAAAGTTTGTGGCATTGAACAACACTTTAGAGGAAATGAACCTAACTGATGTATACAGAGTCTTTTACCCCAAAGAAGCAAAATACACATTCTTTTCAAATGCACATGGATCATTTTCTAAGATAGACCACATGGTAGGTCACAAGAAAAGCCTCTAAAAGACAGGAAAATTGAAATCATACCAAATATCTTTTCAGATCACAATGGCTTGAAACTAGAAACGAATATCAAGGGAGAAAACCAAAAGTACTCTAACTCATGGAGACTGAATAATATGCTTTTAAGTAATGGATGGGTTAACAGTGAGATCAAAGATGAAATCAAAAAGTTCCTGGAAACAAATAACAATGAACACACAACAGCCCAAAACCTATGGGATACAGCAAAGGCAGTGCTCAGAGGGAAATGTATAGCAATACAGGCCTACCTAAAAAGGTCACAAGAAGTTTATAAAAACAACCTAACCATAAAGCTGCAAGAACTAGAGGAACAACAACTATCGAAGCCAAGAGCAAGTAGAAGGAAGGAAATCATCAAAATCAGAGTAGAACTAAATAACTCAGAGATTCAAACTACAATTTGAAGAATCAACAAGTCCAGGAGCTGGTTCTTTGAAAAAATTAACAAAATTGACAAGCCTTTATCCAGACTCATCAAGAAAAAGAGAGAAAGGACCCAAATAAACAAAATCAGAACTGATAGAGGAGAAATCACAACTGATACCTCAGAAATACAAAAGATTGTAAGAAATTACTACAAACAACTATATGACAAGAAATATGACAACCTGCGTGAAATGGACACATTTCTGGAAATGTATAATCTACCAAAACTGAACCCAGAAGAAGCAGAAAGCCTGAATAGGCCAATAACAACTAGTGAAATTCAAGAAGTAATCCAAAATATCCTAAAGCATAAAAGCCCTGGACCAAATGGATATTCAGGTGAATTTTACCATACATTTAAAGAAGAACCAACTCCTATCCTTCTCAACCTATACCAAAAAAGACAAGAAGAGGGAAGGCTCCCAAACTCTTTCTATGAGGCCAATATTATTCTAATCTCACAACCAGGGCAAGACACAACTAAGAAAGAAAGCTACAGGCCAGTATCCCTGATGAACATAGATGCTAAGATTCTCAACAAAATATTGGCCAACAGGATTCAGTAGCACGTTAGAAAGATCATACACCATGATCAAGTGGGTTTCGTCCCAGGGATGCAAGGATGGTACAACATTCATAACTCAATAAATGTAATACACCACATCAACAAATTGAAAGATAAAAACAATATGATCATATCAATAGATACTGAAAAAGCATTTGAGAAAGTACAGCAGCCATTTATGATAAAAACCCTCAGCAAAATGGGAATAGAGGGAGCATACCTCAACATCATAAAGGCCATCTATGAGAAACCTGAAGCCAACATCATACTTAATGGACAAAAACTAAAAGCTTTCCCCCTAAGATCAGGAACAAGACAAGGCTGTCCACTTTCTTCACTTCTATTCAACATCATCTTGTAAGTTCTAGCCATAGCAATCAGAGAAGAAAAAGGAATCAAATGTATTGAAATTGGAAAGTAGGAAGTCAAACTGTCATTATTTGCAGATAATATGATAGTATACATACAAAACCCGATAGGCTCCACCAAAAACTTACTCAACCTAATAAGCAAATTAAGCAAAATAGCTGGGTATAAAGTCAAAATCCAGAAGTCAAAAGCATTTTTGTATACCAATAATGAAACATCAGAAGTAGGAGCTAGAAAACAAATCCCATTTACCATAGCAACAAGAAAAATAAAGTACCTAGGAATCAACTTAACTAAGGAGATAAAAGACCTGTACTCAGAAAACTCAGAACAATGAAGAAAGAAATCAAGGAAGATACAAATAAATGGAAGCATATACCATGTTCATGGATGGGAAGAATTAACATGATTAAAATGTCCATACTACCCAAAGCAATCTATAGATTCAATGCAATCCCAATTAAAATACCAATGACAAACTTCACAGAAATAGAAAAAAAATACTTCAAAATTTATATGGAGCCAAAAACGCCCATGAATAGCTGCAGCCATCTTGAGAAAGAGGAACAAGGTAGGAGGAATTACAATACCGGAGGTCAAACAATACTGCAAGGCTACTGTCATCAAAACTATCTGGTACTGGCATAAGAATAGACATATAGATCAATGGAACAGAATAGAGAGCCCAGAAATAAACCCAGGACTCTATGGTCAACTAATATCCGACAAAGGGGGAAGGAACATCAAATGGAATAAAAACAGTCTCTTCAGCAAGTGGTTTTGGGAGATCTGGACAGCAACATGCAAAAAGATAAAACTGGACCACCAACTTACACCATATACCATAATAAACTCAAGGTGGGTAAAGGATTTATACAAAAGCAGTGCCACCATAAAGGTCCTGCAGAAAAACATAGGTGGTAAACTTTTTGATATCCTACGCGGAAATATGCTTACTGATACTTCACCAAGGGCAAAGGAAATAAAAGAACAAAACAGCAAATGGGACTATATCAAATTGAAAAGTTTCTGTTCAGCTGATGAAAACACCAGCAATATGAAAAGGAAACCAACCGTTTGGGAAAACATATTTGCCAATGGTACCTCAGAGAAGGGATTGGTCTCCAAAATATATAAAGAACTAATGTGATTCAACACCAGGGAGACAGACAGCCCAATTAAAAAATGGGCAAAGGACCTGAACAGACACCTTACTGAGGAAGGTATACAAAGGGCCCATAGGCATATAAAAGGATGTTCAACATTCCTAGTCATCAGAGAGATGCAAATTCAAACCACAATAAGATACCACCTCACACCTGTCAGAATGGCAATCATCAGCAAATCAACAAACAACAAGTGTTGGCGAGGATGCGGGGCAAAGGGAGCTCTCATGCACTATTGGTGGGAATGTAGGCTGGTGCAGCCACTGTGGAAAACAGTATGGGGTTTCCTCAAAAAACTAAAAATGGAACTGCATTTTGATCCAGCAATTCCACTACTTGGACTATACCCAAAGAATCCTGAAACAATAATTCATAAGAACCTATGTACACCTATGTTCATAGCAGCACTATTTTCAATAGCCAGGTGCTGGAAACAGCCTAAGTGCCCATCAGTGGATGATTGGATCAGAAACTTTGGTACATTTACACAATGGAATACTATACAGCAGA
>PVIW01010466.1:23918-44095 GCA_004026585.1 Noctilio leporinus
AAATAATCTAATAATAAACCTTCAAATATGGGTTTACAGTAAAAAAAAAAAAACAAAAAACAAAAAAAAAACAGTTTATTTCCTTAATTAAAAAAATAGTATGTTATGGTATTTATAGTGTATAGTATATCTTGCTTTTTTGGACCTAATAGATTATTGAGATATAAACTAATGCTTTGCAAATACATGACTTTAAGACTATATAAAATTCTTGTAAGATTATATCATGATTTATGTAACTGTTCCCCTGTTCAACATTTAGATCATTTCCAATTATTTGGTCTAACTAGGCTGCATGAAATAGTCTTGTATACATTAATCTTTTTATAGGTCTCTTAGTGAAATTACTAATGGAATGATAGGACTTATTTTGAACTCTTGCTCTGTATTCCTAAATTGTTCCTAGAAAGGCTATTCAAATTTACATTCTTATCAGTCATAAATGAATAATAATCATTTAGAACCATCACCAACATGTAGTATCATAATTAAAAAATATTTTCCAAATTGAATTAAAAATGTATCTTGCTTTTATTTGTATTTATTTTCTTACTAAATATGTTAAACAGTTTTAGTACATCTGTACCTTTTGTGTGTCTTTATCCACTTTTTGTTAAAAAATTTTACCCATTTTTTTCTTAAATGTATTTTATTTATTTTACTTTTACAGTTGCCCCAAATTTCCCTCCTTTGTCCCCCTCCACCCAGTACCCCATTTCCTCTGATAATGCCCCCCTTAGTTCATATCCATTTGTCATGCATATAAGTTCTTTATATTACAGGGATAGTATTTTTGTAATTTTTAAAAAGATCTTGTTATATGTTTACATTAACCCCATGTCAACTTTGTTATAGTTTGCAGATTTCCCCCAAAGTTTCCAATTGCCTTTTAATTTTGTTTTGAAATATTTTCAGATGAGGTAAAGTTTTATCATATATTGGTTTTTGAGTAAGGTTGGTTGAACCATTTAAACTAGAGTTTCCCATTACAGAAGTTTTACCTTAATTACTCCAAGAAAACAGAGAGGAATATAATAATTGTAATATAGACTCAAGAGAAATTATATAAGTAGTGCTATTCATTATTTCTAGCTTCCATTCAAATGGAGCTAGTTTTTATTTTTATATTCTGCTTTCTATATCTCCATATCTTGGCAGGATTTCAGTCTACTTGTTTCTTTTATATTTGTGGTTGGAGCTGATCCAGCTTCTGCTTTCTGTGGAGAGCTCCCTGTCAGGTACATGCATTGGCTTGAAGCTCTTGTAATGGTGGAGCAATACATGCCCTTGTGTAAAACATTAAAGTTTCCTAAGACTCAAGTGGGTCATGTCCATATCATCAAATCAAAACATATTAAATCTGAAAGTGGCCTTAAAGAACTTGGTCTAAAAATCTCACTGCATGTATTAAATCAAAGTCAGAGATGTTGCTTTTGCTTTATTTCTCAGGCACACAGACTTTATTGAAGAATGGTTCACTTGGTTGATTCCCTGACAGTCACAGTATGTTATAGAGAATTTGTTAGTATTGATCTCATTATACATTTAATTTATATTCTATAGATGGGAATATAATATTTTCTTGATCTAATAAACCAAGCTATAATGGTGCATGTTTCTTTGTTGTCATAAACTTTAGAGGGTGAGACTTGGCAAATAACCTAGCCACCTGAGAGATTCTTTTTTCCAAAATGTGGTGTCTGTGATGATGGTCTATCTATGGCATTATTAAGAAAACCTTTTATTAACACATATATTTATTAACATACTTAGATAAAAGAAACTTTTTCACAGTTTACATAACAAACTTAATCACAGTCCTTTGGGTTGCTACTTGACTTAAAGGTCTCAGAGCAGTTTGGACTAGCTGCCATTTAACAACTTTACATGCTGTAGGCTAAAAATATGTTAGGCCCTCAGATGAAATATATTTTTCCCTCCTAACATGATAGGACTATATACCTCATATTATCAGATGTCAGGGATTTTAGCAAACCTGACTCTAGGTGGTTTATCTTTTCCAGTGATTTGAGACATGTACTTGTATTGAATATATGCAAATTTCATGTATAGCCCTGCTTTCTTAGTCTGTATTTAGGTTGTTTTGAAGGGTTTTCATTTTAATATGTAGATTCACACATTTTTATACATGTTGCTGGAGGCTTTTTTGCACTGTTACACTTTAGAAATCAAAATAATAAATAATACATATGGTATTCATTGTTTTATTTCTCTGCCGTCATCTTTGAAAATAAACTTTCATGAAGTGTTGGTAATATGGTTTTACATTTTCTTTCTCACTTTTTTTTCTTGTTTTAAAATAATAATGAAAGATTAGCTTTTCAGACAAGCCTGAAATTTCCTAATTTGAAAATATATACTGCACTTTTTATATAGACTATATTTTTTAGAGCAGTTTTAGACTCATAGAAAAATTAAGAAAGTTCAGAGTTCTCATATACCCCATCCATATCCCCACAGAATTTCCCCTCTAATTAGCATCTTCCATTAATGTGGCACATTTGTCATAAATGATGAACCAATAATGATATTTTATTTTTTAAAGATTTTTATTTATTATTTCAGAGAGAGAGGAAGGGAGAGAGTCAGAGAGGGAGAGAAACATCAATGTATGTTTGCCTTTCGCATGCTTCCAGCCATGGACCTGGCTGGGGACCTGGCTTGCAACCTGATCTTGTGCCCTGGCTAGGGAATCAAACCAGGGACCTTTGGGTTCACAGGCCTGTGCTACCAGCCAGGGCCTGATGTTTTATTTTCAACTGAAATCCATAAGTTACATCAGGGTTCACCCTTGTGTTCTATGGGTTTTAATGAATGCATAATGACCTATAACCCATAAACTGATATTTGATTTAGCCTTTGATGATGGTACCATCATTTCTTGATTGATTGATTGATTCATTCATCCATTTTGATCATATATTTCTCTGGTAACTAATTTTTGAGTGCTCTCTGTGTTAAGACTGACAGATGCTGCGAGAAGTCACCACACTATGCATAGCCAGTAGTGAAATGAAGTCATATGTGAGAAAGTCTTTAAAAGGAAAAACCCCACCCTGGCTGGTGGCACAGTGGTTAAGGTGCCAGCCTACAAACCCAAAGGTCGCTGGTTCGATTCCCCAGCCAGGGCACATAACCAGGTTGCAAACCAGGTCTCCAGCCAGGTCTGTGGCTGGATGCAGGTGAATGGCAACCATATATTGATGTTTCTTGGCCTCCCTCCCTTCCCCTCACTCTAAAAATAATAAATAAAATCGTAAAAATAAAATAAAAGTGTTTCGTGTTATAATTTACTGTCACAATACTAATGTGTGTGTGTGTGTGTGTGCGTGTGTTTGTATGTTTATTTTAAACTAAATGACTAAAACACTTTTTGGTTTCTGTTTTGTGAAGTCAATTCAACTTTGATAGTCCCATAAGAATAAAATAAATGGAACAAATATTATCACTAAGTTGGAGAAACTATTGCTTCTTATCATCTTAGTTATTTTGTTTGCTACTTAAATTGACCTTGAGGCAAAATATAAGTGAGTTCATGTTGAAAACCACCAGTGAAATCTGTAACTTCCTGCAGTTGGTTAAAACAGAGCAAAACAAATTAACTGTTAACCAGCTACTTTTAAGTAGGTATAAAATCCATTGAAGATTCTTTTATGTTTTAAATGACCTTAACTTTTGGATTTTTGAAGCATACTTGTCTGACAATATATATAGGTTAAAATACATGGATATTAATTCTGATGGTTCACATGTACTCATCTAAATGTTTGAAATGACTTTTATTTTGTTTTATTCAGAGTAAAAGCTGACAAAAGCAAGTGAACATTTTTATAAATATATATATAATAAAGGTCACAAATTTATGGCTGCAAATGCTATTGAGATTAAAACTGCTGTCCCTATTGGTAATTTTTCAAATAAGAGAAAGCTTTTTTCTTTTGTGAATGAGAGCAAGACTCACCAAATTTATCATTTCAATTTTAGAGAACCTGCGATGACTCAGTTTTTACAAAAGGCTTTATCTCTTTGAACCCTAGCTATCTTTCCTTGACAGAGGGAAAGGATTTGATGTCTTTGTGAAAACTCCCTTCTGCTGCTTAGCCCCATAGTGTTTTATTTGCCCTATAGTAAAAATGGTGCAGAGAATTGAAAGGCCAAAGCAGAAGGAGCTTTATAGCTTGGGATGTTTTAAGTTTCATGAATTTATTTTGTAATTAACTATTGGGCATTGGGGGCAAGGGTAGTGAAGTAATATTCTGATATTATTCATGTTTTTTTTTTTTTTTTGTGGGGGAATAGTCGGTTGTCCAGAGTTTTAGTTTAATTCTTTATATAAAAATAGTAGTATTTTGCCTTTCTGGGTGATAATTTTCATTCTACACTGCAGAGATTTAGTAGGAGGGAATTGTAATCATGCTTTTATTATTTGTAAAGTATTTTAAGGGCCATGCATGAAGGCTATATGTAAATATACTACTATAAAATAACACCACTAATACAATTGAGATATTAAAAAAATTTAAAAAATCTATTTACCTACCACCTAGTGAGCAGAGACGGGGTTTTTCCCTAATTTGCATTTAGAAACCTATTAATTAAAATGCTAAAAGGAAGGTAAACAATTTCAGCCAGTGCTGCCTGCACCGTAAATACAACTTGCTTACTTGATATAATTTTAAATAAATTCTCTTGACATTAAGACATCATGCTTTCTGATCATGTAATGGTGAACCCAGAATATTAGAAACATGTTTGAAATGGGCCTAATTTGTACCACAGTGCAATAATCTTATGCTTCTGTATCTTCAAATTGATTTGTGACATCTCTGTATACAAAAATAGATGTATAAAGAAAAACAAATAACTTGTTTTTCTATAAGAGTGTCATTTCTTTTGTGAACCATTATAGCGGTTTTCTGCTTGGGCATACAACAAACAAAATACGTAATATTGTTTTATTTTCCAAAAATATTTTGCTATATAATAAGAAATTGTAATTTTGCAATAAAGAATATAAAAATTCACTAAACTGCTACATACGTATTTTTTTGTTAAATCTTGCAATGGCTAAATAGATAGTACTGCCATAAATTTCCTAGTATCTTCACTTTAACACAGCTAATTCATCTTTTCTTTTATTCAGCTTTTTTTATGTCCCACTTTTTAATTCCCAAAACACACACCACACGGACACATAGAGATACACAGACATATACTCATAATTCATTAACAAATGTAGAAGCAATCAATTAGGAATACCTTTAGTTTTCCTTGCAACCCTACCAAATCACTTTGCCTCTGCATCCATGTTTCCTATTCCTATGGATAAAAAGATTACCTGCACCTCTGGAAGAGTAACCTGTCCACGTGGGCAGTGGTTGCCACCCCTCAGTTATTTATCTTCTTTTCCCATGCTGTGTTTATATTTTCGTCACAATAGATCATTTCAGCAGTACACTGACATGGCCTAGTGCCTCCTGTCTTAAAAAAAAAAAACCCTCAACCTCATTGTTCTCTCTATTCCCTATTTCTCTGCTTCCCAGAATGAGGACCCCTTGAAAGATTTTCTCTGTTAGTTACAGCTAAAGATATCAATTTGGAATCATTGTCACATAGCTGATAAGAAAAAAAAAATGTGTCTGAATGAGATCATTTTGTGAAAGTGTGTACATGGACAAGAGGAGGAAGCCCAGGACCAAGCCTGAGTATTTTAGCAATTAAAGAATGGAGAAAGGGGGACGATTTAGCAAAGCAAATTGAGGAAAGTATGACTAGAAAAAGTGGAGGGTGCAGTGTAATAGAACCAAGATAAGAAAATGTTCCAAGAAAGGGAGGCCATTATCTGAGAGATTAGGTAGGAAGACAATGCCATATCCATTGAATTAGCAACATTGAGGCCATTAATAGCTTTATGAAATTTTAGAAGAGAGTTTGACCTAGATACCAGGGAGGATTAAGAGTGAAGAGTGAAACAGGAGGTAAGGGAATATATGTATTGTGGCTAGACAAGCTTCTTGAGAAGCTTGGCTCTGGAAGAATACAGAATGGACAATAACTGCAGGGTGCAGTTAGGGGATTTTATTTTCTGTGTGTGTGTGTGAGTGTAAGAAATGCTAAAGCATATGTGAATGCTATTGGGAATAATAAAATTGGGAAGGATATGCTGAACATGAAGGAGAGGGAAAAGAAAAGAAAATGAAAAAATGAAAATGGAAGATCCATGTGTGGAAGAACTTACCAATGGTAGGAGGGTCCTTTTCTCCTTTGTAATAGGAAAAAGGGAAAAAAAGAAAAGGAAAAGATGGCAGAAATGCAGCTCTGTTTTCTGTTGACATGATTAGGGTGTTTTCATTTAATTATTTCTGTCTCCTCATGAGTTAGGCAGCAGGGTCATCACCTAACAGTTTAGCAACAGAATGTATTGGTTTGATGAGTTGACTAAACAATTTAAAAATAATTCTTAGGATATTGAAGCCATCCTTGCTGGGCAGTATTGAGTGTTCATTTGGACTTGATGATGTGAGTGATATGACTCTTCCCAATTAGTGTTGTTCATAAATAATCAGCTGTACAAATGTAGAAAATGTTATAGAAACATGAGGAGAAAATTGTGTTGAGTGTGTGTGTTAAACAATGATCACTAATGCTTAGTAATACCTACTAGGCCATGGAATTTAAAGTAGCTGGGGAGGGATGTGAGGACATGATGGAGGGTATGTCAAAAGAGTGGTAGTTTCAATGATTCTTAAAGATTGATTCAAGCAAGACTACTTGATTGATTTAAGGTGGAACTATAGGGGAAAAGGCTATCAGATAATGTGAATGAATTGGGATTTGGGAGGCTGAGTTATTTTTGGTTACTACAGTGTGACTATAGGATTGAATTGACTATGGCTGAATTAAGGCAAAGATAGATATGAAGAAGCAAAAGAAAGTAAGATGCTAGAGAGTTCTTGGATTTAGCTGATAAAGTCAGTGAACAAAACCAGTAGAGGGGACAAAAAAGATGAGTCAGTTGCTAAAGTCCTCAGTAAATGACTGGGAATGACTAACAAATCTGAAGATAAAATGGAAGAAGTGGTATAGCTGGATTATGCTAGCTGCTACCTATTTATTTCACACGTGTGGTAGGAAAATTAAATTGGCAAACCAGTTACCGTATAAACCGATGACTGAATGAAAACCATTTCATGCATTGTTAGGTGTAGCCCAATGAAAATGGATTACATTATGTTTTATCTAGTTCAGATGGTATATTTAATAAGTATAGCAGCCCTGGCTGGTAGCACAGTGGATAAGGTGCTGGCCTGCAAACCCAAAGGTCGCAGGTTTGATTCCCCAGCCAGGGCACATAACAAGGTTGCAAACCAGGTCTCCAGTCAGGTCTGTGGCTGGAGGCAGGTGAAAAGCAACCATACATTGATGTCTCTCTCCCTCTCTGCCTCTCTCCCTTCCCCTCTTTCTAAAAATAATGAAATAAAATCTTAAAAAAAAAAAAAAGGATAGTTTAAGTGGACTGACATTAATGATGGATAGCTATGATTATAATGAATTGTTTAAACTTCATCATTTAGATTTACATATGTAATAGCTTTTACCTAAAGAAAGCATGTTTTAAAGAAATGTATAATCACAGGCTATTTTAAAATAAACACTTCAAATACATAAGTTTGATAATTTCCTTAGTAAAATATGTTTTCTACTGTGTTTCATAGAAAGAGTATGTATTGACCTGAAACATTTCAGACTGTTGAGGTTAGCCAAGTCTTCAATATTTACTTATTGATTGATTTGTTATCAATATGGACTCATAAATTTCTGTTTTTCAAAGGTTTATTATTCATTACTATACTGAATTATTTTGGTACTCAATTTTTACCTGATTTGGCCAGAGAGGGCTCCCTCAAGCTATTCTTGTGACATACCTCCCCTCTCTTATCTTATTTTAACAATATATACTGTATTTTTCAATATAAAGACATTTTACTTTCATTTTGTACTTACCCTTTTAGCCCTGAGATCAGCTATTTTTCTAATGATCCTGATTTCTTTTAGTCAGTAATTGTATGACAGATCAATAGCTAGATACTAGAGGTATGTTCGCAGTTGCTACAATGCAAGGAAAGACAAGTTCCTTTTACATTAACATAGAACAAAGTGTTCAGAATGTAATTAGCAAACTCATGGGATTTCACTCTTATATAAATCCCACTGGTGTGATAGAGCTGTGAAGTGGTTTCAAACCCACACATGGTAGCCTAATTATAATTTATAATAGTTTAAATTTTAAGATAATAGTTTGTAGGGTGAAGACATAGTAAATATTTACCTGTCTTAACACAATGAAAGTATTGCTAATGTATGCAATAGCCATGTATTAATACTCTATTTGAGTTGCTTTTGTGACTCAATTAATTAAATAAGAAATTAAAATATGGAACAGAATTGGAACAGGGATTTTATTGAGAAAAAAGAACTTACTTCCACCTCAAAAAGTTACAGTTAAACACTAGATTTAATATTCTACTTTGGTGTACTATAGGTGGACAATACTTGAATTTATTTATTAATTGAACTTTCAAAATCTCTCAGGTTATGGGGATACATAGAGTTTGCTCTATGTATAAATATTTCTTTGATTTTCTGAATATCTATTGATGTTGGAAAATAACATTTGATGAAACAAAGTCCTACACATTCACTGAATTGAATAATTCAATTAAAATTAGTTTAAAATTCCTACATTTAATGTTCACTTCATTTTCGGAAATCACTTTTGTATTGCTTGATGTTTAGCCTTTCTAGAATTCAGCATAAACTGAGCTACAGCAGCAGAAACCCAGTTAACATACTTAGGTACATTTTTTTTTACACTCAAGATATTAATTGAGTACTTACTATATGCAAGGCACTGTGCAGGGAACTCATTTTTAAAGAAGTTTTTGGAATTGCTGGTGTCTCTGGTGAAGTTGATAGTAGTGTATGCTTCCTCCCTAGCCAGCTGCATTATACAAGCTTGTCAGACGTATTACTTACTAGGTTGCTAAGGCATAAGGCCAGAACTTGAAGTTTATAACATAATGACATGTAATGTTTTTCTGCTATTCATTATCAGTGCCATACCTGGTAGTGAAAACAGATATATTTTTTATCTTTTTTTTCTCAAAACATATTTTTCCTAAAATGCCATATTTTTTAGCTAAGCCTTTTTCTAGAACACATCTTAGCAGTAACTGCCAGCCTCTTTACTATGGTAGTGTTAATCAAATGCTTGCTTTTGAAACATTTTCTTGACATGTCTGAACTGAGTACATTTTGTTACCCACTACTTTTTCATCATCTTTTCCTTTTATTGCCTCTTGCTTTCTGAATAGTAATATATTTTCACTTGGTTCATTAAGTAGTAATAGTAGCATAATTATGAGAGTATATTAAATGGATTTCTCTTAGGTTGACCCAGTCTATATGAGATATTTCCAGCTTACCAATCATTGAACCATATTTGTTTATGTTTTTACATTCCTCTTGAAAGGAAATTATCTTATTAACATTGAAACTGGAATAATATTTGGCTTTATTCAGATGTATCAGTTTTGTGAAACCATAGAAAGATGTTCACGGAGCTCAAGGGAACAGAAGAACTTTGTTATGCTCTTTGGGTGTTACATTAAACTAGATCATTGCCCCAGGACCTTATTTAATATATCCATCTGATTTATGATTTTTTGTAGTTATTTTTCTTTGATTTGTGTCATCTTTGGAAAAACTTGACATTTATTTCTATTTTATTTTTTTACACTGTCTCTATGGTTATCTGTGCATTCATTACTCTTAGTAGAGTTACTTGCTGAATTTAAATCAGATTATGTAGAATATTGTGTTTTCAATTTCAAATCATGTGCAATGAAGGACAGAACATGGCTTGTAGGTTTAGAGACTCATTTTTTAAAACAAGTACCAGTTTCAATAAATTCTTAAAACACTGTAGTTTTGGGTCTTATGTAATACCTAGAACAATGTGAATGTTAAATATACTTTCATTCTTATTTTTATTGATCTAATGAGACATTAAGTTTTTACAGCAAATCATATTTCTTTCTGGCCATCTATTGTATAATTAAAATTATATCAAAGACTGATTAGAATAGTTAAGCTCTTAAGATTTTAATTCTTAATTGTACAATCTCCCTTGGAAGGGTTGTTAATATCTATATATGGGCAGGGGCAGGGTAGTAAAAAATCAGCAGAGACACTTACTTATTTTCTTTTAAGAGCAAGACTGTAAAGTTTGCTTTTTTCCAGGTGGTATTGGGACTATGTTAGTAGGTCGGTCACATAGCTGTTGGCATGGTAGCAGGTATATTTAGCAGATGCTTGTGGAATCTGGAATTTCAGATATAATATTTTCAAATATATCTAGAGACACAGATATCTGTTCTCATGTTTAATATTTCATATAATGTCTGTATATTTGGTGTCTTGGTAGTATATAGTTGTCATGCTTTGTTCCCTGTTTTTTCATTCTCTACCCACCAAAGATATTTTAATAGCTTAGGGGCTATACCAGGACTGCCCAGAAAGTATCCAGCCATGTAATATAAAAAATAGAAATATTTATTGAAGAAAATACAAGATATAAGAAATACTCTACATAGATAGTACAGAACTTCTTTTAAAAAAATATTTTATTTATTATTTTTAGAGAAGTGGGAAGGGAGAGAGACAGAGAGGGAGAGGGACATCAATGTATGGTTGCTTTTCACCTGCCTCCAGCTACAGACCTGGCTGGAGACCTGGCTTGCAACCTGATCATGTGCCCTGGTTGGGTATTGAACGAGCAACCTTTGGGTTCGCAGGCCAGCACTTTATCCGTTGTGCCACCAGCCAGGGCTGAGAACTTATTATTTTTATAATATGTTTCAGGGAAGAGTTAAAGGTGCTGGGATTTTAAGACTATATGGCTGGGAAAATGGTGATACTTTCAACAAAACTTAGGAAATAAAGACAAAGAACAGACTCAGAGGAAGATGATGTATGGAGTTTGGAACCTGTGAGACTGGAAATCTGGTTGTCAACATCCATGAGAAACTATCTATTAAGTATTTAGCCTGGTCTTGTGCAAAAGTTCCTTTAAGGTATATTCCTGGGAGTGAAATTGCTAAGTCATAGGATAGGTACTTCATCAACAAAAGTAATACTGTTGTAGTTGGTTAGATTTGCCCACATATTTACCTCTTTCTTTGCTAAAGATGCCTTTGTATATTTTTGACCCACCTTCTCCCGTCATTTTCCTTTATTGATATATGTCCTTCAATTTTTTTTTTTCCTTAGTGAAGTTCTCTTGATGGCAAATTTTCAGATTTTTTTTTCTTACATGCCTTTTGAAAATTTTTTTCTTTGTTCTAATTTGTTACTTTCTTTTAACACTTTATATAATTCCCCAATTTTTACTTCTGTTGTTGATAAATTAGTTTTCAATCTATATTTGTTCCTTTTAAGGTAATGTCTTTTGTTTATTTGATCTTAAGATCATCTATTTATTTTTGGTATGAAAAAGTTTATATCATATGTTGAAATATTGATTTCTTTTAATTAGTCCTTGTTGGGATTTTTTGAAGTACCTGAGTATATGTTTGTAACTTCTGGAATACTGGATAATTATCAGCAATTATTTCCTCAGATATTGCCTCTGCCTCACACTCCCTTTTATGACTTTCTGAAAAGTGGATTACAGAAATTACCGCTGTCACTCTGTGCTACATTTCTCTCAACCTTTCATATTTTCTATTTATCTGTAACTGATGCATTCTGGATATTTTCTTCAGCTCTATCTCCTAATGTTTGATTCTGTCTTAAGCTTTGCTTCATCTACTGCACAACACACTCCCCAAGTTAAAGATTTTAATTATTACCTTTCATTTTAATTGTAATAAATTTTAGAGGTTCTCCAAGATGTTGGCCTAGGTAATCAGACATTGTGTCCTCACACAACCACATTAAAATCACAACTAAACTATAGAACCACCATCACTCAGAATCATCAGAAATCAAGCTGAATGGAAGTCCTACAACTAAGGAATGAAAGAAAAAGCATATCCCTCCAGACTGGTAGGAGGAGTGGGGAGACAGAGATTTGGAACAGGCTGGTCCCATACCCACATGAGGTGGATAAAAAGCAGGAGGGAGACCCACACCAGGCCTCCCTGCCCAGGGTTCCAGTGGAGGAAGATAAGTCTGCATAATTTTGGGCTGAAAAGAACAATAAGGATGGGCCAGTGAAAGAAACTGCTGAATCCCAATCAATTCCCCTAAAAGGGCCCATATATGGACTTATTCAAACTTAACTCCCTCTCAGCTCCAACACCGAAGCAACAGCTTGAAAGGCACCATTGACATACTTAATGTCCATGAGGGAGGAACTGAAGTGTCTGGCATTAGGGCAATAGCTGAAGGACAGCTTTCTCCCAGACAGAAGTGCTGCCAAATACCATTGTTTCTTTTAGAGCCCCCCTTTGACAGAGCCACAGAGCAGTGGGAACCATATCTGACATTCCATCAACCTGCCTTGCACTGTTTGCTCTACCCTGGTGATTCCCTAAAGCTCCATCCCCACTCTGGGCCCACCCACATTTTTAATAGTGGCTTTTCCATATGAATGGCTTGTCCTGATTCATGCTTCAGGTCTTCCTAAATCATCTCAAATAAGCAGCCCTGTACCTTGAAGTGGCCCCAGGCCTGGCACTAGCAGCAGCTATTTTTTATTACTGCTTCAATGTCACTAGTTGTTCTTGGCTTAGTCAGGTTTTCTACTTCTTCTTGATTAAGTTTTAGAGGATTATATGTTTCTAGAAAATTTTCAATTTCACACATGTTTTCAAATTTCTTACCATATTTCTGACAATCCTTGTATTTCTGTGGTATTGATCATGATTTCTGCTCTTTCGTTCCTGATTTTATTTATTCAAGTCCTCTCTTTTTTTCTTGATGAGTCTGTATATATCAATTAAGTCCAATTGATCTAGAGTGTCATTCAGTGCCAAAGATATCCTTCTCGATTCTTTGTTTGGAAGATCTATCCATTGTTAACAGAGGGATGTTAAAATCCCCTACTCTTGAGTGTGTTGCTGTTGATATCTTTCCTGAAGTCCTCCAAGATGTTCCTTATTTATTTAGGTGCTTCTGTATTGGGTGCATAGTACATGCTTATAATGGTTTTATCTTCTTGATGGATTCTTCCCTTAAGTATTATGAAGTGTCTTTCTCCATCTTTTTATGGCCTTTGTTCTGAAGTCAATTTTTTCTGATATATGTATAGCTACCTCAGCTTTTTTTTTTTTTCATGTCCATTTGCTAGAAATATTTTTTCCATTCCATCACTTTCAGTCTGGGTAGATTTTTTGTTCTAAGGTGGGTCTCTTGTAGACAACATACATGTGAGTCATATTTTCTTATACATTCAGATACCCTATGTCTTTTAATTAAAGTATTTAATCCATTTACATTAAAGGTAATTATTGAAAGGTACTTATTCATTACCATTTTTTCTTTTTATACACCCCCTCTTCATCTCCTTAAAACAGTACCTTTAGCATCTCTTGCTACACTGTTTTAGTGGCGATGTATTTTTTTAGCCTTCTTTTGTCTGGAAAATGCCTTATTTCACCTTTCATTTTGAATGAGAGCCTTGCTGGGTAGAGTAGTCTTGGCTACAGATCTTTGCTTTTTATTCCTGGGAATATTTTTTTGCCATTCCCTTCTGGCTATAGTGTTTCTGTTGAGGAATCAGCTAATAGCTTTATGGGAGCTCACTTGTATGTTATTAGCTATTTCTCTCTTGATACCTTTAAGATTCTTTCTTGGTCTTTGAATTTTGCCACTTTAATTATGATGTGTCTTGAAGTGGGCCTCTTTGGGTTCATCTTGATTGGGACCCTCTGTGCTTCCTGGACTTGCATGAAATTTTCTCTCACCACGTTCAGGAAGTTTTCTTACTTTTTCAAACAGGTTTTCTATCCCTTGCTCCTCTTCTTCTCCTTTTGGTATCCCTATGAGACCAATGTAATTATGTTTCATGTTGTCCTGCATATCACTTAACTTCTCTACATTCTTTTTTTTTTTTTTAAGATTTTATTTCATTATTTTTAGGAAGAAGGGAAGGGAGAGAGGCAGAGAGGGAGAGAGACATCAATGTGTGGTTGCTTTTCACCTGTCTCCAGCCACAGACCTGATTGGAGACCTGGTTTGCAACCTGGTTATGTGCCCTGTCTGGGGAATCGAACCTGCGACCTTTGGGTTCGCAGGCTGGTACCTTACCCACTGTGCTACCAGCCAGGGTCTACATTCTTTTTGAGTCTTTTTTTCCTTTCATCTCTCTGGGAATTTTTTTCTAACTTGTCCTCCAGCTTTCTATTTCAATCCTCTGCTTCAGGTAACCTACTTTTATATCCTTCTACTGTGTTCTTCATTTCAGATATAGCATTTTTCATTTCCTCCTGGCTTTTATTGATATTTTCTATGTCCTTTTTCATGCTGGTGTAGTTTACAGTAAGTTCCTTGTAATTTTTCTGGAATTCTTTGTAGTTCTCATTGAGCATCTTGAGCATCCTTATCACCATTATTTCCAATAGTGTATAATTTTGATTAAATAGCAGTCCATTTCACTGGAAGGAGCTGGGGTATCTGTGTAAAAGGGTCAGCTGTCTCCTGGTTGGTGTTGATGGCAGCTCTGTGGGTGCATTTGCTTCCTTTGTTGTAGTTATTTATCTGTTCTCTCTCAAAACAGAGGTTGTGCATAATTCATTTTTACATTCACATTGCCTACTATAGTGTGTAGCTATAGAATAAGTGGATGGATGAATGAATGAATGAATGAATGAATGAACGGACTAAGCAATAATTGTTGAAGGCTCTAGAGAAGTCAATAGAAATGGATGCAGAATTTTGCAGGGCTCAAGCAGACTTAGGGAGAGAAGAGTCATTGATAACTTGATGTCTTCTTACTTCGTATGATATATATTGGGTTATGATGGCCTTAACCAATATAGGAAACAGACAAACCACTTTTCACATTACTCATGTGAGTTACTTTTGGAGCATCTTTTTTTAAAGGTCCTATGAAAGCATTAAGAAGTTTGGTTTATGAATCTGAAGATCAAGGGAAAGGCCTTTATTTCTACTTTTCTATATTGCTGTGTATCATATAATGAATATATGTATTGTGATACACTTATATTAATGTAGATTTGGAAGCTAGCAACATCACCCATATGTGCTGCTAAATAATTTTAGATTAAAGCATAGGGCAATTTATAGGGAGGAGTAAAGAGAACAAAGTGCACATACATATTCCTTGATTTATACCTAATAGAATGTTGCTCTCCTTTTTCAAGTGATCAGTTTGAGGCAGGTTTTTGTTCATTATGTATGTTTGTGCAGTTCAGTTTCATTGATTACATGCTTTAAAAGGTTTTAATGTAGTCTCAAGTATTGAGGATGTAGCTATAAGAGCCTTTATGTGGTGGTAAACTCCAGCATTTAATAACTGCTAAAAATGCGATGTCTTCTCTCTTATTGTATTTGACAGATGTTTTGTTATTATTTTGATGCTCTTTATTTTGCTAAGAGGTAACTCATTCCCAAAGGTATTTTATTCCAGGAACATTTTATTTTACTTTGAAATGAAAGCTAAGTTTTATATTATCTTTTGAATGTGCATTTTTACTGTGGATTATAAATTACTAGGATTATTTTCAATCTGGTAATGACCATATGTATTAGAAAGTGAGTCCAGAAAACTGCAAGCAGATAATCCCACCATTGCATTTGGAAAATAGTTAAATCAGTACGTTATGCTTCAATTACCATTAAATATATCAGTGGATATGCTCATTGATTTATTTGTGGTCTATTTTGTGAAACCAGATTGTATGTCTGATAGGAACCTTATTTCTTTGTATAAACCCCTTTGGTTAGACTGCATGTGTACAGCATTTGTAGAGTGATTGTTGGGATGCATTGAATAGGAATTGGCGTATATCAAGTGAGCTAAGTGTCAGCCACTCTGCTTCATATTTTTATACATGATAATTCACTGATGAAATGATAAGCAAACACACTAAGTGAGGTAGCCTACTGTCATGAAAGAAATATATAATGGAAAGCTCTACCGCCTTGAGCTTGAGTTGCAGATTTATTTGTTACATAGACAAAGCTACTTCACTGTCCTGAGACTAAGTTTTTATATAGTAAAAATGGGGTATTTACTTCAAAGAGTTATTATGCTAATTAAGAGATTGAGATATTTAATCTTTGCTTATTCTTTGCCACTCATTAAATATGAGATAACATAATCAACATCATTAATAATAAGTGATATTAGAATGGAAATTAAATGTTTGAGTTTCTTTGGGTGTTATTACTAAATGATAATTCATACATGGCATTCATAGACATATGAGGGTATAAGCAATTGCCTTTGAAATGTTATTTTGGCAAACCTGTTGGATACAATTGCTTTCTTAAGGCAGTGTGAATTTCTTGGGACTGTTTCATTTCCTAGGGTAACACCTTGGTCCCTACTAGGAACTTAACTATTTCTTTCATTATATTGCATTGAAATTGTTTGTAATAGCATTCATTTGTCACTAAATTGACAAATTGCATCCTCTCCTTGGATATTTTCTCTTAATAAGACTACAAATGCAGTTAGTAAATTGAGAAAGCCACCTGCTGTCTTGTTGGTAGTCCCCCTTGTTGGTCCATCTGTGCTTGGTATAGAGGGAAGCTTTAATAACTACCATTAGGTCCGCATATGGTCAGGTTTCACACCTTCATGGCACCATGGGTAATTGGGTAACAGCTAGTTTATTTCCTCCAGCAAATGTAGATAATTCATATTTTAGTTTAGCCCTGATATGATAGAATTAAATAGCATTCTAATACTTTTCCAGCAACTTTTGTAACTCATGAAAATGGCATTGGCTGCTGCTTGTGAACATTTTCCATTGAACATACCATTTAACTTTTGTTTATTTGTTGACTCATGTAGATGGAGTTGCTGTGTATCTTTGCCATAGATATCGACAGGCATTATGAGCTGTGCTTATTATATAAACATTTAGTTTTCTAAACAATAATTTGAGCCTAATTTGATTAGTACTGCTACATACCACTTTTTTATTCCTATAACAATGGAAAATGGTATTTTGTTACCAGTAAAAAAGAGGGTGTGGTACTTAACTTACTATTTGGACTCTTTTCCTGGTTGATTTCTTCATTCAGGAGCAATTCCAGGAAGCTTTGGGCCATTGTATCACTGTACCTCATTCCATTATAGATATTGATGTAACATGGCTTGCTGAATAAATAGTGTAATCTCTTTGGCATAATTTCTGTTGACCTTGTCCAGTAAATCATTATATGCTGTATTTGTTCTGAAGTCATTTTGGGAATAAAAGCTGTTCTTGAACTTGACAATCAGGTGCCCTCTTATCATAGGCCAAGTTAGATAAACCTGAGATTCAGTTACATTGTTTCAGTCTCTTTCATACTATACAATTGTTTTTCCTATTAAACTTCTCAAGTGAGTGGTCTTTACTCACTGTCTTCATTCACTTTTTCCTCATATCCTGTAATGTGGCTTCTGTTGCCATTGCTCCCTTGAAATTGCTCTGTATGATATAAAATGGCCTATTTTTCTTTGAGTCATTTTACTTTATTTTTGGGGGGCTTGCTTAGGCTATGCTTGACCTTCCTGCTGTGTTTGATACTGTCAATGGCTTCTTCTTATTGGAACATTTTTCTTTCTCATTGTGAGGACAGTATATTCCCCTGTTTATCATACCTTTTTAATTGTTCTTTTTGTCTTCTTAATTGATTGTTCATTCTTCTTTGTGTCCATGACTTGGCATATCCTCCAGGGTCTAATCTGTCTTGGACTGTTTTTCATTGAGTGTTCATTCACTTCTTAAGCTTCAGTTACATCTCGAAAAGAGAAGGTCATCAAATTCCCCTTTTTCTTTCTGCACCTTCATCATTTTTCTACTCTATTATTTCATATATTTTATTCACATGGTGTTTCTTGAATATTTTCTAGGTGCCATAGGAAGTGGAATGGAAGTGGAAAACAAAGGTGTATCAAACTTTGTTGTTTTCCCTGTGAACTTGTAACCTAGGGGAGGCAATAAGATGCATGTGCACCTTAAAAGCAAGGCAGCATGGGGAAAATACCTTATCTGCGATGTACATGGGCAGCTGTTGTGGTGGTCATTGGGGAAGATTCATAGAGAAAGTGGTACTTTATCTGGAGCTTAATAGATACATACAAGTTTGACAGCAGAAATGTGAAGGGAGGTTAGCTAAAAGTAATTTGCAATTATTCAGTAGTCCTGTCATACTTTTTCTATCTGTAGGTAGACTTGTCCTAAGTAGACAATAGGCAAAAAATTATACTTACAAATAGAACCTGTAATATTTTTATGTATTTTAAGCACATAAAGCAACTATCTACAGTGATTCATGTCATACCCATAATATATTAAAATACATATATTTTGAATTCAGAACTTCAAGGATGATTTTAAATAAGCATAACCAATATTTGCAGTATGTGGTTATTCCTATTGCACACCTCATTTAAAAATTAATTAATTTTTAGAGAGAGAGAGGTAAAGAGGGAGATAGAGAAGGAGAGAAATATCAGTGTGTGGTTGCCTCTCATGCACCCCCAACTAGGGACCTGGCCCACAACCCAGGCATGTGCCCTGACTGGGAATTGAACCAGCCACCCTTTGATTCCCAGGCCAGCACTTAATCCACTGAGGCACACCAGCCAGGGCTCACATGACTCATTAAAAAAAAAAAAAAAAAAAGCAACTACACACCAGATATAATCTCTCCCCTTTGAAATGTCTCATCACATGCATTTCCATGAGATCTAAGTGGAAAGGTAAATCTATTAGTGCTTCTTTCATTCTTCTTCATGGCTTGTCATAGCCAACCTTGGAATTCACGTTTTTACCTGATATTTTGGTATAATTTTCCAGTAAAAAAAAAAAAAAAAAAGGAATCTGTCCTTTATCATTAGCCAATTTGAAGCTTTTACTTTGATTATATTTGTTTATGATGTTTTTGTTCCAAATTTTATATATTGGCTTCCTGCTCTTTTTCTCTGTAGTTATAACCAGTGTTTAAGTACATTCAAAGTGGTCTAAGGTACAGGCAGAGGCATGCTTTGGTGGCAGCCATGAGGAAAACAACAATGAGACCCCAGAGTGATCTGACTGAAGTGGCCAGAATGAAGTAAAGGCCAACCTATCCACAAGCACAGCAGGTGTGAAATAGTTGCTACAGAGGAGAGTCAGCACGTGGCTGTCCTGATCCAGTAAAATTTATTTGCCATCTGAAACTATTAGTAGCTGCTTTATACCTGGGTTAGTTCTTTATCTTTGATGTTTCAGGTAAAACCTGCAATTTGATCATTTCTAATTTTTTTTTACATAATGAAGATTTCATTCTAATCTTTATGAGATATATTTTACTTCATATGGTAATCCATCTAATTTTACAATTTAAGATAATTTGAGAAGCCATACATTGAGGTTGCAAAACACATTTGAGTTTTGTTTTGCCCTGAGATTTAGTATTTAATCTTAAATATCACATGTAGTGCATGCACATGTGTGTGTGTATGCCTTTATAAACATTATAGTACCCTCTATTATGTACCTCTTGAGCTCAAAAATTAATGAAAGGTACAAATAGGCAATTACCAATTCTACAAGTAACTAGGCTTATGTTCTTTTCTCATTTATATTAAAATTTCTCTACACCACACAAAGTAATATTAAAAGATAGTTCTCACAGGAGACAGAGTTCTCATATCTGGGCCCTCATCCAAAAACTTTTTTTAAAGTTGTTGAAAGGTTTTTGGTTTTTTTTTTAAGATTTTATTTCATTTTTTTTTCTTTTAATTTTATTGTTGTTGTATTACATGCATCCCTTTTTTGCTCCCCTCTGTCCCCCTCCCCACCCACCCTTTCCCCCCAAAGTCAATCCCACCTGTTGTCCATGTCCATGGTTCCTTTATACTAGGTTCTGGTCTAAGCTGCTCCCCTTCTTTGCCTCTGCCTCCCCCCTCCCCCCAACCCCTTTCCTCC
>PVIW01010467.1:9491-44110 GCA_004026585.1 Noctilio leporinus
TTATTATTAAAATGGCTAATTTCAAAGACAAAGAGAGAATCCTAAAAGCATCAAGAGAGAAAAGACAAATAACATACAAAGGGGCTCCAATAAGGCTATCAAATGATTATTCAACAGAAACAATTCAAGCCAGAAGGGAATGGCAAAAAGTATTTCAAGTAATGGTAAACAAAGGCCTGCAACCAAGAATACTCTACCTGAAGGCCAGGAGGAGGAAAGATGGCGACAGAGTAGAGAGCAGTGCTGATGGTGTTCTCGAGTACCAGAGCAGCTAGAGGACAAGATAGGGAGCGTGAGATGTCTTCAGGACCCTAAGAATTGAAGCAGTCAGCATCTGGACACAGGGGAGCACAGCCCAGAGGCAGAGGAGACCAGCAGGAGAGTAAGTGAGGCGGTTCCCGACCTACCGGCCGGCGGGCCGAGGTCGGCTCTGGGCAGTGGCGGCTTGGCCCGGAGGGGCGTGTTTGACTGAGGCCAGCTCCCGGCTCCCTGGTGACTAGAAGTCTGAGCAGTGAAGTGTGGGCAGCGAGGGCAAATGCTGTAGGAATGAGGAATTGAACTCCTGCAGGGGAGGGACTGTGTGAGAGCCTCGCTCCGGCAACAGGGAGAGGAAGCTCCTCATGGGGCTAGAGGCAGAGGAGAAGAGTCCTGCGGGGAGCAGGAGTCGGGGAACAGGGAAATGCACTGGCCTGGGTGGCGAGAGGACCCAAAACAGTGCTGCTGGGCCACTGGGGAAACAGCAACTTAAAGCCCCTGCGAGGGGGGAGGCCCAGCACTGCGCAACCACACAGGCCCCCAAGCAGCGAAGAAACTATAAACTGCGAGCCGGGAACTAGTAGCGGGGACAACTGACTTGTCCATTGCCCGAGACAAAATCCGTACTGTCCACGCCTGGGAGGGGCTCATCACAGAGGCCACTTAAAGGACTTCTCCAAGAGCTGGTTGGCTTGGAGGATTGGCGCTCGGCCCGGGGGAGCAGGGCAGTGTTGGCGGACCCCAGGCACTGGTGAGGGACGGGGGCTGCCTTCTCCGGTAACAGTGGAGGCAGGGCCACTCTTCACAGGGACCAGCGAGGTTGCAGGCTGCCCTGCAGGGGTGCTGGGTGCTCGTCGTGGGCAGGAACCTCCACCAGGAGTGGAAGGGGACACCCTGCGGGCTCCAGAAAGCCAGCAGCCCTAAAACCCAGCTAGGCTGCAGAAGACCCAGCCTACCTGGGGGATGACACACAGAATCAGCCCTGACTATGACAATCAGAGGCCCTACTATGCCAAGACCGGCTAGACTATAGACTGCAAAGACCTGACCAAGAAAAAGAATCAGCCTCAGGAAATGGATTGCTGATAATCTCAAACACCTGAGTTATACCGCGAGCTATATGAACTATAAATCCCCAACATATTCTTTTCAAAAGTTACTTCTCACAGATTCTTAATCCACCACTACCTCAATCCACCTAAATACCCAAAACCCTCCCCCTACTCTTGAATTAAAGTATACACACTCTCTGGATACAACCCATTACCAATCCTCAATCTAAGTATTCCTCCCTTCACCTGCCACCTAAACCCTTTCTTTATTATTTTCTTCTTTCCTTTTTCTTCCTTTCATTTTTTTTTCCTTTTCTTCCTGTTAAAGTCCACAGGTTCTGGCTCCACCTGGACCAATCAGAGATCATAAAGGGTGAACAGACACCTAAACCCTTTCTTTATTAATATTGATTTCTGTTTGTCTTGTGACTTACTCCCTTTCTTTCTTTCTTTTTTTCTTCTTTCTTTTCTTCCTGATAAAGCCCACGGGACCTGGCTCCACCTGGACCAAACAGAGATCATAAAGGGTGAACAGACACCTAAACCCTTTCTTTATTAATATTGATTTATCTTTGTCTTGTGACTTTCTCCCTTTTTTTCTTTTTTCTTTTTTCTTTTTTTTTTTCTTTTTTTTCCTCTGCTAAAAGCCCTCAGGTCCGGGCTCCATCTGGATCAATCAGGGATTATTGAGGGTGAACAGCCATCTAAATCCTTTCTTCTTATTATTATTATCATTTTCATTTCTTTTTTCCTTTTGTTTTTGTTTGTTTGTTTGTTTGTTTTGTTTCTGTTTTGTTTTGATTTTGGTTTTAGTTCTTTCTTTTCTGTTTTTTTTCTGCTAAAAGCCCACAGGTCCAGAATACAACCAGACAGTCAAAATAAAAGACACAACAAGAACAGAAAGTGGAGAAAATCTGGGAGACTGCAACATTGAACTCCACAAAACTCCTATCACAGAACGGTGCTCAACTAAGGCAAGGAAGCAAAGTAGGCTAACCCAAGGGAAAAAAAAATAAAAATAAAAAGCAAGCAAGAACAGTCACCAAAATGGTGAAAAAAAGAAGCAGTCCATCACCAAGAGGAAAGGAAGAATCCCCAGAAAGAACACAAAATGAAACAGAGGCACCTGGAATATCAGATAAGGAATTCAACCGAATGATGCTAGAGAAGCTCAGTGAGCTCAGCCACATCAAATAAAGCTGTAAACAACTCCAGGAGAACTACAAAGAACTCCAGGGAAATTACAAAGAACTCCAGGGAAATTACAAAGAACTCCAGGGAAGGTACAAGGAACTTACTGAGAACTACAACAGCATCAAAAAGGACATAGAAACTATCAATAACTGCCAGGAGGAAATGAAGAATACAATTTCTGAATTGAAGAATACAGTAGAAGGAATCAACAGTAGGCTGGAGGAAGCAGAGGACCAGATCAGCAAGTTGGAGGATAATGTAGACAAATACTCCAAGACACTACAAGAGAATATAAAAAGGCTGAATAAGACTGAAGAAAGGTTCATAGACCTGCAAGACAACATGAAATATAACAAAATCTGTATCATAGGGATATCAGAAGGAGAAGAGAAACAAGGAATGGAAAACCTGTTAAAAAAAGTCATGATAAAAAATTTCCCTAACATGATGAGTGAAAACATTAATCAAGTTCAGGAAGCACAGAGGATCCCAATGAGGATCAACCCAAACAGACCAATACCAAGGCACATTATTATTGAAATGGCTAATTTCAAAGACGAAGAGAGAATCCTAAAAGCATCAAGAGAGAAAAGACAAATAACATACAAAGGGGCTCCAATAAGGCTATCAAATGACTATTCAACAGAAACAATTCAAGCCAGAAGGGAATGGCAAAAAGTATTTCAAGTAATGGTAAACAAAGGCCTGCAACCAAGAATACTCTAACCAGCAAGGCTCTCACTCAAGATAGAAGGAGAAATAAGGAACTACCCAGACAAAAAAAGACTAAAAGAATACACCTCTACCAAACCAGCATTTAAAGAAATGTTAATGGGTCTGCTATAAAAATGACCAAATAAATAAAATGAAGAAACAGAGAAAGCCAAAGAGGAATATAGACACAAAGGGAGAAAATGACAATGAATAAGTATCAATCAATAATAATCTTAACTGTAAATGGATTAAATGCACCAATCAAAAGTCATAGGGTAGCCGAAAGGATAAGACAACATGACCCACATATATGCTGTCTTCAAGAGACCCATCTCAGAACAAAAGATCGACACAGATTGAGAGTGAAGGGATGGAAAAATATATATCAAGCAAATGGACACGAAAAAAAAGCAGAAGTAGCAATACTGATTTCAGACAAAATAGATTTTACAATGAAGGACATAAAAAGGGACAAAGATGGACATTTCATTAATATTTAAGGGAACAATCCATCACGAAGAAATAACTCTGATAAACATATACGCACCCAGCATAGGAGCTCAGAAATATATAAGGAAAATCTTGGAAGACTTTAAGAAAGACATAGACAGCAACACAATAATAGTAGGGGATTATAATACCCCACTATCAACAATGGACAGATCTTCCAAACAAAAAATCCCCAGAGACGTTGTGGCATTGAACAACACTCTAGAGGAAATGGACCTAACTGATGTATACAGAGTCTTTTATCCCAAAGAAGCAAAATACACATTCTTTTCAAATGCACATGGATCATTCTCCAAGATAGACCACATGGTATGTCACAAGACAAGACTCCACAAATACAGGAACATTGAAATCATACAAAGTATCTTCTCAGATCACAATGGCTTGAAACTAGAAACCAATCTCAAGGGAAAACGCAAAAATTTTCTAACTCATGGAGAATGAATAACATGCTTTTATGCAATGAAGGGGTCAACAGTGAGAACAAAGATGATATCAAAAAGTTCATGGAAACAAATGACAATGAACACACAACAGCCCAAAACCTATGGGATACAGCAAAGGCAATTCTCAGAGGGAAATTTATAGCAATACAGGCCTTCCAAAAAAAGTTACAAGAAGTTTATAAAAACGACCTAATCACCACAAAGCTGCAAACACTAGAGGAGCAACAACAAACAAAGCCCAAAGCAAGTAGAAGGAAGGAAATAATCAAGATCAGAGCAGAACTAAATAACTCAGAGATTCAAACTACAAATTGAAGAATCAACAGGAGCAGGAGCTGGTTCTTTGAAAAAATAAACAAAATTGACAAGCCCTTATCCAGACTCATCAAGAAAAAGAGAGAGAGGACCCAAATAAACAGAATCAGAACTGAAAGAGGGGAAATCACAACTGATTCCTCGGAAATACAAAAGATTTTAAGAAGTTACTACAAACAACTATATGACAAAAAATATGACAACCTGGATGAAATGGACACATTTCTGGAAATGTATAATCTACCAAAACTGAACCCAAAAGAAGCAGGAAGCCTGAATAGGCGCATAACAACTAGTGAAATTCAAGAAGTCATCCAAAATCTCCCAAAGCAAAAAAGCCCTGGACCAGATGGCTACACAGGTGAATTTTACCAAACATTTAAAAAAGAACTAACTCCTATCCTCCTCAAAATCTACCAAAAATTTCAGGAAGAGGGAAGTCTCCCAAACTTATTCTATGAGGTGAATATTATTGTAATCCCAAAACCAGGCCAAGATCCAACTAAGAAAGAAAGCTACAGGCCAATATCCCTGATGAATATAGATGCTAAAGTTCTCAACAAAATATTGGCCAATCGGATTCAGCAGTATATTACAAAGATCATACACCGTGATCAGGTGGGCTTCATCCCAGGAATGCAAGGATGGTACAACATTTGTAAATCAATCAATGTAATACACCACATCAACAAATTGAAAGGTAAAAACCATATGATCATATCAATAGATGCTGAAAAAGCATTTGATAAAGTGCAGCAACCATTTATAATAAAAATCCTCAGCAAAATGTGAATACAGGGAGCATACCTCAACATCATAAAGGCCATCTATGAGAAACCTGAAGCCAACATCATACTTAATGGACAAAAACTGAAAGCTTTCCCCCTAAGATCAGGAATGAGACAAGGCTGTCCACTCTCTCCACTTCTATTCAACATTATCTTGAAAGTTCTAGCTATGGCCATCAGAGAAGAAAAAGGAAACAAAGGTATCCAAATTGGAAAGGAGGAAGTCAAACTGTCATTATTTGCAGATGTTATGATAGTGTACATACAAAAGTGGGCTCCACCAAAAACTTACTCAACCTAATCAGCACATTTAGCAAAATAGCTGGGTATAAAAGTCAATATCCAGAAATCAAAAGCATTTTTGTATACCAATAATGAAACAACAGAAATAGAAGTGAAAAACAAATCCCATTTACCATAGCAAGAAGGAAAATAAAGTACCTAGGAATCAACTTAACTAAGGAGGTAAAAGACCTGTACTCAGAAAACTACAGAACAATGAAGGAAGAAATGAAGGAAGATACAAATAAATGGAAGCATATACCATGTTCATGGATGGGAAGAATTAACAGCATTAAAATGTCCATACTACCCAAAGTAATCTACAAATTCTATGCAATCCCAATTAAAATACCAATGACATAGTTTACAGAAATAGAAAAAAATACTTCAAAAATGTATATGGAGCCAAAAACACCCATGAATAGCCACAGTAATCTTGAGAAAGAAGAACAAGGTAGGAGGAATCACAATACCGAACTTCAAACAATACTACAAGGCTACTGTCATCAAACAGCCTGGTACTGGCATAAGCATAGACATATAGATCAATGGAACAGAATAGAGAGCCCAGAAATTAACCCAGGACTCTATGGTCAACTACTATTTGACAAACGGGGAAGGAACATCCAATGGAGTAAAAACAGTCTCTTCAACAAATGGTGTTGGGAGAACTGGACAGCAACATGCAAAAAGATAAAACTAGACCACCATCTTACACCATACACCAGAAAAAACTCAAGATGAATAAAAGATTTAAACATAAGCAGTGCCACCATCAAGGTCCTGGAGAAAAATATAGGCAGTAAACTTTTGGATATCCTACACAGAAATATGTTTACTGATACTTCACCAAGGGCAAAGGAAATAAAAGAACAAATTAACAAATGGGACTATATCAAATTGAAAAGTTTCTGTTCAGCTAAAGAAAATATCAGCAAAATTCAAAGGGAACCAACTGTATGGGAAATCATAATTGCCAATGATACCTCAGAGAAGGGTCTGATTTGCTAAATATATAAAGAACTAATGTGACTCAGCACCAGGTAGACAGAGAGCCCAATTAAAAAATAGGCAACGGAACTGAACAGACAACTCACTGAGGAAGATATACAAAGGGCCCAGTGGCATATGAAAGAATGTTAGACATCACTAGTCATCAGAGAGATGCAAATTAACACAATAAGATACCACCTCACTCCTGTCAGATTGGCAATTATCAACAAATTAACAAACAACAAGTGTTGGCAAGGATGTCGGGCAAAGGAATCCCTGGTGCACTTTTGGTGGGAATTTAGGCTGGTGCAGCCACTGTGGAAAACAGTATGGGGTTTCCTTAAAAAACTGAAAATGGAACTGCCTTTTGATCCAGCCATTCCAGTACTTGGACTACAACCAAAGAATCCTGAAACATCAATTCATAGGAACCTATATACACCTATGTTCATAGCAGCACTGTTTGCAATTGCCAAGTGCTGGAAACAGCCTAAGTGCCCATCAGTGGATGATTGGATCAAAAAACTTTGGTACATTTACACAATGGAATTCTATAGAGCAGAAAGAAAGAAGGAACTCCTACCCTTTGCAACAACATGGATGGAACTAGAGAGTATTATGCTTAGTGAAATAAGCCAGTCAGCGAAAGACAAGTACCATTTGATCTCACCCATTACAGAACAATAATGAACAAAACTAACAACAAGCAAAAGGGAACGAAGTATATGAATACAGTGAATAGGCCTTCAGTGGTCAGTGGGAAGAGGTTTCAGGGGAGGGGGCAGACAGAGGCAGGGAAGGGGTGCAGTTTCAGCAAGAACCTAGTATAAAGGATCCATGGACATGGACAACAGGTGTGATTGACTTTGGGGGGAATGGATAGGTGGGGAGAGGTACAGAGGGGAGCAAAAAGGTGATATATGTAATACAACAACAATAAAATTAAAAAAAATTTTAAAAATTAAAAAAGAAAAAGGAAAGAAATAAAGGAGGAACTCCTAACCTTTGAAACAACATGGATCGAACTAGAAAGTATTATGCTTAGTGAAATAAACCAGTCAGTGAAGGACAAATACCATATGATCTCACCCATTACAGGACAATAATGAACAAATCCAACAACAAGCAAAACAGAACCAGATATATGAATACAGTGAATAAACCTTCAGTGGGGAGGGGCAAGGAGTTTGAGGGGAGTGAGGAGGCAGAAGCAAGGAAAGGGAGCATTTGAGACAAGAACCCAATATGGAAGAACCATGGACGTGGACAACATGTGGGATTGACTTTTAGGGGAATGGGTGGGTGGGGAGGAGGACAGATGGGAGCAAAAAGGGGATGGATGTAATACAACAACAATAAAATTAAATTTAAAAAAGACTGAAAAAGAATGAAGAGGTTTTAAAGAGAGCTACAGGACAGCATGAAACTTAGTAATATCCATATCATAAGAATACCAGAATGAAAAGAAGAGGAGCATGGTATAGACAATGTATTTGAAAAAGTTATGACAGAAAACTTCCCTAACTTGAGGAGAGAAAAAGTTACACAAGTTCAGGGAGCACAGGAGATCCCAATGAAAATGAACCCAAACAGGCCCACTCTAAGAAACATTATCATTAAAATGGCAAATCTCAAAGACAAAGAGAGAATCCTAGAAGTAGCAACACAGAAATAGCTAATAACATACAAGAGGTGCCCAATCAGCTGAGGGGGTTATCAGCTGATTTCTCAACAGATACACTGCAAGTCAGAAGGGAATGGTAAAAATATTCCAATCAATGAAAAACAAAGGCTGGCAACTTAGATTTATCTACCCAGGAAAGCTGTCATTCAAAATGGAAGATGAAACAAGGAGTTTCCCATACAAAAGAAGACAAAAAGAATACATCTCCACCAAGCCAGCATTGCAAGAGATGCTAAAGGGTCTGCTTTAAGAAGATGAAGAAACAGAGGGAGACAGACAGTAACACAGGTACACAGGGGGGATATGATAATGAATGAATGCCTATCAATGATCATCTTAAATGGGAATGGATTAAATGCACCAATCAAAAGACAGAGGGTAACAGAATGGATAAGAACCAACTTAACTTATGAATGCTTTAAAATAATCTTGTTATAATTAGATCATATTAAATAATGTATAATTTTATATTTTTGTTTCATCTGCATTGCTGCAGATTAAATTTTCTTAGATTGGAATTATTTCCTATGTTGAAAAAATCAAGTTACTGGCAATAACTCTTAGAAAACTATAATGCAAATAGGAAAAAGAAGTAAGAAAATATGAATATATATTACTTAGAATACATGTTATCTTATTCACTGTTACAAAATATATGCTTGTTTGTGCATGTATAATATATAGATTTTATTAGCAATTTGTTTTAAATAGAACCAACTGGTAATAGGTATGTTGAGGAGTTAGTCAATCTTTAGGTTAGAAAAGATGCTGAGAATGAAGACTAATTCGGGATCAAAGTTACCAACTACTACGCTATATGATTCATATACATTGGCAATATTCTCATATTAACATTTAAACTTGATGAGATTCCTTTCAAATAGATAGTGGAAATAGACATTTCTAGCAATGAAGGCCCCCAAAATTGGGATGCTTGGGATATGTATTAATGCTATCATTAACTTCATTATTTAAATGTGAATGTACTTAATCTCTACCTCAATAGACTCTTAAATATTTCAGTGGTTAGTTTAGGACCACATAGAACGTCAACCACAAAGACAAAAAATAGGTAGAATACTATTCTACAAAATTATTTAAATCCTATTTTTTTAAACCTCAAATTAGTAGATATCTTAATGTCTACTCTGTGGGGACCAGTTGAGCATTGCAAGTTTCATTTTTTCTGAATGCTTCAACTTGTAAAACACACACAAAGAAAAACATAGGGTATTGAAAGGAATAAGACTTCTACATGGCAAAAAAGAAAGAAAGAAAGAAAGAAAATCAATCTACTGTCTAAGATGGAAAACTCCAAAAAAAAAAAAAAAAAGTTGTAGTTTCAGTAGCCTAAAATCAAGTTGAGTTGCATTACTGTAGGGGATGGGATATGACTCAGAAACTAAGTTGACTTTTTACTGTTTGTTTGGCACTGTCTCTAGGACAGCTTTCATGAAAATGAGTTCTGCAATACACCATTTATGTGATATATTTCACAAAAATAGCATTCCAGGGTAAAATACGTTTTAAAGAAAAAAAGTGGTTAATTTACTATAATATATCTAAACTATTATTGTTTAACATATAATAATTATCTAAGCAATGACATATTTAAATTTTTTGTATCAATGTTTCAAAATCCAGTATGTACTTTATAGTATATTGCAATTTGAACTAGCCATATTTTAAGTGGATACCATATTGAATACTGCAGATTTAAAGACTAAAGAAGACTAAATATTTTGGGAATGAAAAATAGAGTTTATTTATTTTTCTTAAGCTCAAGAGGAGTCTGCCTATAACCAAACAAATGTAAGTAGGGCTTGGGAAGGATAATTATGAGATGAGATTTTTTTCAGTGATAAGAAATGAAAGAAACTAGATAAAAATGTTTCTAATAGAAATTTTATGGCAATTAATTAAATAATGTTATTAGACACTGTCATAGAGATAGAAATAATTTTCCTAGTGTAATATCTGTAAAAATATATATGTGTATAAATGTATTTGCATATGTGCTTGGTAATATTGCAATTGGTATTACTTTAAAAAATAATTAATTGAACAAATGAATTAACATAAGCATGTTGAAATAATGAAAAGAAATCTTTGTATTATGATTTGAGAGCTGACAGTTAAGAAGGCAGCAATTAAATGATGAATTGTCTGGATATGAAAAAAAGATAAAAGTATGCATTGGTCTTACAGAATGGACAGTGGGATGTTAATAATAATAATGGAAATGGAGAAGCTGAAGAACATATATACATAACACATGGACATGAACTAAAGGGAGCATTGCTGGAGGGAATGGGTAGTACTGAGTGGAAGGGGGAAAGGGAGAAAATTGGGGCAACTGTAATAGCAAAGTCGATAAAATACATTTTTAAGAAAAGATTAAATATTTTTATAAAGAAAAGGAAGAATGGGGGGAAACAATATTAAGAAGAAACAATTGGAAAGGTAACCTTTGCTGTGGTGTTTGCTTTATGAATAAAGGATAGAGGTTAAAGAAAAGGCAGCCACTGATCATGTACGAAGACTGCCAAGGGCAAACCAAATAGGAAGTGGTAAAGCCAATTCCTCTGTGTTTGACAACTGCTGGTGCATTTCAATTTCTTTATTGAACCAATATTCAAAGCAGTATAATAAGTAGAGAAGGGACCACACCAACAAGGTGGGTGGGAAAGAGGTTCACAAACTTCCCCTGGATGAGGAAAAAAGCCTGAAACAGAAGGTTGAAGAGCATGTCAGCAATAATTTTGCTAATACTGGGGAATGGGTGATGCTTCCTTTCTGATACCTTGAATACCAGATCAGCTATATCTTGAAACCAAATGGCATTCACAACTTTGCTGAGCACAAGCAGAGGGAGCACCCAAAGAACACTGAAAACTGATGTGAGGAAGAATTCCAGCCACAACCAGACATCTCCATGTAGAGATGGATCAGGAATAATTTGGGCAGTTACTGATTGAAGGCACAGGAATAAACACTGAATAGAACAAGAGGAGACTGATCCACAATATTCCCCCATTCCAAGTGCAGCACTGGAAAATTGTAACAATAAGTGGCTCACTCTCTTGTTTCCTTTCTATGCTCTGGGCTCACCTCTCTGTCAACACACTACCTTCCCTTCTTTGATGCTGTTCCTCTCTCTTTTGCTGAGTTCTAGGATCAAGCATTCAGATTGTACAAATACCCCAAATGGAGTCTTTGATTCCCCTGGCAATGTTCTGTAGAAAAGTTTTGAGTGTCAACTATCTCTTCACCACTCAAACTACCAACTACATAGAAGCATCCCAAAACCTTTTATCATGAAGAGACTTGCACCTCCCCACCTAGCTACAGCTGTGCCCCTAGCCCACCGCAGACTACTGGGAACCTCAACACGCAACTGCTGCCCCAGGGCTTCCAGAGATCAGGCCACTGCGCCTCACTGGGCATGCCCAGACTGCACTGGGATGATGGGAAGTCTATGGGCGCCAAGCCCAGCTGCCCACGAAAGAGGTGGCTTTACCTAGCCTTAATTTCTTGTTTCCTTTATGAAGTTTCAAGTTTTTTTTCTGTTGTTTTCTTTCTATTTATAAAACTTCCTGTAACCATTTCTTAAACAGTGGGATTATTAGCAACAATATCTTTTAGCTTTTGTTCCTCTGAGAATGTCTTGATTTCCCCATCACTCTTGAAGGATATTTTTTGCCAGATACATCGTTTTGAGTTGACAGTTCCTCCATTCAGCACTTGAAAAATGTTATGCCACTTCCTTCTTCAGGAACAACTGCATGATTCCTAAAAAGAAATCTGTCTTTTGAAGTGATAATTCTCTATACATAAAGTGTCATTACTACCTGATTGTTCTTGAGAGTTTTTTTTTCTTTTAGTTTTTAGAAGTTTAATTATGAAGTGTCTTGGCATGAATTTCTTTGTATTTTCCCTGTTTGGTATTATATTAGATTCTGGAGTCTGCAAGTTTATGATTTTGCCAAATTTTTATAAATTTCAGTTATTATTTCTTGCAATCTCTCTCCTTTGTTCTGGGCCTCTAATGATACAAATAATGGCTATTTCCTGGTTCTTTTGTTACTGTCCCACAGATCCCTGAAAGCCTACTCCTTATATTTCCTTCCTCCTCCTTCTTTTTTAGTTTATTTTCTCTCTGTTGTTCAGATTGCCTGAACATATCTATTGATATGCCCTCAAGTTCGTTAATTCTATCTTCTCTCATTTCCATTCTATTAATTAGCCCTTCAGTGAGTGACTTTATTTTTGTTATTGTATTTTTCAGTTCTATAATTTCCATTTGTTTTTTATAGCTTCTATTTCTTGCCTGAGATTTTCTAGTTTGTTGGTTTGTTTTAAGAATATCTAGCCCTGGGTAGTGTGGCTAAGTGGATTGAGCACCTTGTGAATTGCATGGTTTCTGGTTTGAATCCCAGGAAGGACACATTCATGGGTTGCAGACCAGGTCCCCAGTTGGGTGTGTGTGAAAGGCAACCAATCTATGTGTCTCTCACGCATTGACGTTTATCTCCCTCACCTTCTCCTTCCCTTTCCCTCTCTCTAAAAATATGTAAACAAACTGTTAGAAAAGAAAAATATATATCTGCAATTGCTTGTTGAGTTGACATTATCTTGATGGGGGAGTGGGAGTATGCTTTGACCTTGGACACCTCTGGGCAGAGGAATCAGGGAATGTCCTACCTAGGTCTAGAGTTGGGGGGATGAGATGGACTGTCACCTTTTCACTTTCCCTAGATGAAACTACAAAAGAGGAATGGCTTTTATTTTGGTGTTGGCTGAATTAGAGTGGGGGTTTTCAAGAAAAATTTCTTTCATTTAGTCCACCTTTTCCACAGTGGTTTGACTAGTGGGGAAGTGCTTTTACTGAAGCTTTTTTTTTTTTTTTTTTTTTCACTATACCTGTTGGTAGATCCAGCTTGGACAGTTCTGCAGCATCCTATCTAAAATATATTGGAGTCAATTAAAAAAGAACCCAAGGAACTCACTGCTGTGCTATTTCTCAACTTACATGGTCTCTAGGCTGACTGCCTTTTCTTTCTGCCTTCTAGAATCTTCCTATGGTTGCTTTTACATTATGTCCAGGTTTCATTTGTTTCTGCAGCTTGTTTTTTGAAAAGTTGCTAATTGTGGTAAAAACAATTTATCATCTTAACCATTTGATAGTGTGCATTCAGTATTGTTAAGTATATTCACATTGTTGGGCAACATGCAGGTGTCTTTAGTTGTAAGAGGGAGGACCTGGGAGGAATGTCACTACTATTCATCTTGGTCAGAACCAGAATATCCTATGTTTTCCTGGCTGTTCTTATATGCTTATATATCCATATAAAATTTAATATCAATTTGTCTAGCAGCATTAAAAATCTTGTTGGCATGTTTATGTTGCATTTGATATTAATAAACTAAATTAGAGAAAACTGACATTTATGATGTTGAGTCATTCTATTCAAGAGCAGAGTTGTTTTCACTTGTTCAGGTATACTTTCACATCTTCCTGGAGTTGGTTTTAGCATTTCCTTCACAGAAAGTTATTTTTTAAATTCTCACCCAAAGACATGCTTATTGATTTTAGAGAGAGGAGAGGGGAGAAAGAAAGGAGGAGAGAAACATTGCTATGGAAGAGAAACATCCATCAGTTGCCTCTTGTATGCACTCCAAACAGGGACCAAACCTGAAACCTAGGCATATGCCCTGACTAGAATCGATCCCCCAGCATTTTAGTTTACCAATTGATGCTCCAGCCAACTGAGCCACACTGGCCAGGGCTCTCATAAAAGTTTAATACATACTTGTTCTGTTTCTTCTTAAGGATGTTATGTTCTTTGTGGTTTTTGTAAGGAGGCATTTTTATCTACTGTGTGTGCCCTCCCTGATTGTTTGGATACATAAAGTAAATCAGTGACTCTCAAATCTGTATCGCTAGCCTATTACTCCAGCTCTAGATCCAGATTTGTAACAGTTTATCTTACCTGCTTACTTGACTAGCCCTCTCACACCTTCAATTCATTGTATGAAAGGATCGATTTCTCTTCTTTCCTGCTCACCCCAACCTCCCCATTGACCTCCAAGTTCAATGCCCAGCCCAGAGTAAACCCTCAGAGGGGTGGATGGTTCCAAACCAAATGATACTTAGGGTCAGAAAAAGGAGAGGCCTTATGGCTCAGAGGTCATTTGCAGTGAGGGAGTGGTCATGCAGGGCAGAAACCATCACCTAAGCATCTAGAGTTTTGCTCAGGCCCTGAGATAATGAATTTGTGAGCAGTAGGGGATCTAGAGAGTTAAAGACAGGACAGAGAGGGGTTGGCAAATGTAGAAGACTCCAGAGGCCATGCTCTGGAACTTACACTGTAGAGAGTTGGGTGGGATACCACTAAATTTTTGAGCAGGGAAATGGTAAGATCAGTGATTTGGAAAGATTCTCTGACTGAACTATAGAGGATAAACTTGAAAGTAGAGGGTGGAAAAAGAGGTGTTCCCCTGGGAGGAGGTTGTGGCCAGATTCCAGGAGAAAGATGAAAAGGATAAACCAAAGCAGTGGAAGGTCATAAAACTGGCAGATGATTGAGAGGCAGAATCAACAGGTGACTATCACTCTTTGGCTTGACTGATGTTTTACCCATTCAAATATGTGGGCTAAAATCTGTGATAGAAATAAAGTTATTAGCAACTGTGCAAGGTGTTCAGCTCAGAGAATTGAATGGTATTTTAGGTTGAATTGTGGCCCCCACCCAAATGATAACATTGAAGTCCTAACCCTACAATCTATAAAAGTGACTGTGCTGGGAAATAGGGTC
The DNA here is from genome assembly GCA_004026585.1 of Noctilio leporinus. NCBI lineage: Eukaryota > Metazoa > Chordata > Mammalia > Chiroptera > Noctilionidae > Noctilio > Noctilio leporinus. Next base: position 24,543 of record PVIW01010467.1, read on the forward strand.
TTTGTAAATGATATCAAGTTAAGATAGGTGGGCCCTAATCCAATATGATTAGTGTCATTTAAAAAGGGTGGGGGGAAGCTGGCACAGAGACAGAGAAGAGAAGGCCATGTGAATACAGGTAAGAGAGAGAGATGGAGTGATGTATCTATAAGCCCAGGAATATCAAGGATTGCCAATAGCATCAGAAGCTAAGAGATAAGCATGGAATAGAGTCTCCCTCAGAGCCTCCAGAAGGAACCAACCCTGCCAACACCTGGATTTCAGACTTTCAGCTTCCCAAACTGTGAGATAACAAATTTATTTTAAGTCAGACAGTTTGTGGTAATTTTTTATGGCAGCCACAGAAAATGAACACAGATGGTATGAAAGAACAATTGAACAGGCTCTCAGAAACTATTGAGAGGGTGATAAAGGGATCTGGCAGTGGCTTGGGAAGAGATCATGTTGTATTTTGTAGCCAGCTTGCCCCATTTCTTTTTACATTAAAAATATTTTATTATTTTCAGAGAGAAGGGCAGGGAGTGAGGAAGAAAGGGAGAGAAGCATCAATGTATGGTTGCCTTTCACTTGTCTCCAGTTAAGGACCTGGCTGGAGACTTGGCTTGCAATCTGATTATGTGTCCTGACTGGGAAATTGAACCAGTGACCTTTGGGTTCACAGGCTGGTGCTAATCCATTGAGCCACACCAGCCGGTGTCTTTTTACTTTTTAAAAAGGTTTTATTTATTTTTAGAGAGAGGAGAAGGGAGGGAGAAAGAGAGGGAGAGAAACATCAATGTGTGGTTACCTCTCATATGCCCTCAACTGGGCACCTGGCTCACAGCTCAGGCATGTACCCAAACTGGGAGTCAAACCAGTGACCTTTTGGTTTGCAGGCAGGAACTCAATCCACTGAGCCACACCAGCCATGGTGCCCCATTTCTTTTTAAAGCATGTTAGAAAAAAAGTACTGAGTATTGGTCAGAAGTTGTCACATGCTATTCCCAGAGAAGCAAGATGGTCTTCTAAGAGATCTCTGAATTCATTCTGCCCTGTGGCTTAAGTGGTTACCTTCTGGTCATAGACTGGAAGATCCCTAGGGAAGTTAGAGCCCATACCTCCCAGCAAGTGTTCTTCCTATTCTACCTCAGCACCCCTCTTCTCATCCCCTATTTGTGACAGTTACACAGACTTAAACTAGTATGTGTTCTAGCAGAGAATTCTGATGAAAAAGTAGAGGAAATGCAAAAATATTAAAAGCCATTGCTACTCATATACTAGAATGTTATTCAGCCATGAAAAGGGACAAAATCCTGGCATATGCTACAGCATGGATGAACTTCCAAATGAAGGGGGAAAAGCCAGACACAAATTATTATATATCATGCAATCTCATTTATATGAAATGCCCCAAATAGATAAATTCAGAGAGACAGAATGTGTATTCATGGTTATACCAGGGTCTGGGATGAGGAGTGGAAGATGGGGAGTGATTGCTAATGGTTCCAAAGTTAGATTCCTTTTGAGGTGATGAAAACTAGATATAGCCTATGGTTGCACAGCATTGTGAATATAATAAATGCCACAGAACTGTACCCTTAAAATGGGTAACTTTATGTTATGAGACTTTTACCTCAATAAACTAAGTCATTGGAGGCTTCAACCCACATTTTATTACTTGGTTTCTGAACACTTGGAGACCAGTAATTCTACCTGTGGTCCTGAGGAGGGCAGGGCAGTCTCACCACCTTCAGCTGAACAGCAAGCAACACAGCATGTCCAAGTGAGTGGACATTCACTCCCATTTGTCCATGTGGAATGAAGAGCAGGGTAGCTCAGCCCTCTTAAGAGCCTCGGGCTGCCCATATGGCAAAACATTACATGCTCCTATCTGACTTCTAGGTAAAATGAAAGTGTAAGGAGGCAAAGTGCACTGCATTCTCTCAATTGCTGTGAAAGGATCACTCCAAATGGTTGTGATTTTAAAGAGCAATTTCCTTCAGAAGCAACTTCTCTCTAGGCTGTGGCTTCCTGTGATCCTTCCAGAAAATTCCAATGAAAATATATTGGAGACTCTTATCCAGAAAGCTGAGAAAGCACAGGCACATCAGAATGATGAACAAAGTGCATTGATACATCTTATGAAAAATTGATTTAATACATCTTATTAAAACTGCTGATATTTCCATACTCTGAGTCTCAGAAATATCCCCAAAAACTGAAACAGAGATGCTAAGGTGGGAGTGCATTGTTTTGTTGCTTTGTTGATGTATAATTGACATAGAATAGATTGCACATATCTGTCTGAAAAAAGTTCAGCCATTGTTAATATAACAAGAACAGTTTGTGCGATGTTGATGTAACCTGGCAGCCAAGGAGAGTGGACTGGAATGTACATGTGTGAACAATGATGACTTCATTGTACTAGTCATTAGGGGTGATAAACATTGTTGAGTGAGCATGTGTACTGTGTGGCTATCACATTCAAAATGACAGAGTGAGGAGAGCAACAAATCTGCATCAACTTTTTATATTAAGCTTGAACATTCCTTCACAAAAACTGGTGACTGGCAGCTTCATCATAACAATGCACCCACTCATGTTCCATGCCTTGTGCAGTTTTTTTGTTGAAATATGACATCACCCAGGTGACTCAGCCACCCTGCAGCCCAGATTTGGTGCCCTATGACTTCTGGCTTTTTCCAAAACGAAAAATACCTTTGAAAGGGAAGAAATTTCAGACCATTGATAAAAGTTTGGAAAATATTACAGGGCAGCTGATGGTGAATGGGAGAACTCTGTGAGGTCCCACGGTACCTACTTTGAAGGGGACTGAGGTAACACTGTCCTATGCACAATGTTTTCTTATCTTGTATCTTCTTCAATAAATGTCTTTATTTTCATATTATATAGCTGGATGCCTTCTGGACAGACCTCATATTTCAAGTACAATTTGATCAGTTTAATTTTTTTAATTTTATTTATTTTTAGAAAGAGGGAAATGGAGGCACACCAAGAGGGAGAAAAACATTGATCAGTTGCCTCTTGTATCTACCCCAACTAGGGACTGAACCTGACCTGACTGGGAACTGAACCAATGAACTTTCACTCAGTAGGACAATGCTCAACCAACTGGGTCACACCATCAGGGCCAATTTGATCAGTTTTGACACATCTACACCATCACCACAGTTAAGATAATGAATATACCTATCACTCCCCAAAGTTTCCTTCTGCCCTTTGGTAATTCTTCCCTCCTGCCTCTCTCCACTGTCCCCAGGCAACCACTGATCTGTCTTCTCTCAACCCTGAGTACATCACATTTTCTAGAGTTTTGTATAAATGGAATCATAGACTAGGAACTGTGTTTTTTTGGTCTGGCTTCTTTTTTGGCGTCATGATTTAGATTCAGTCACGTTGTATGTATCATTTGCTTTTTCCTTTGTATTGCTGAGAATTATTCTATTCTATGGATTATGCCATGATTTATTCATTCACCTGTTGATGGACATGTGGGTTTTTTTCAGTTTTTGGTGAAGATAATAAATATGGCTGCTCTCAACTTAAGTGACAAGTGTTTGTATGGACATACCCTTTCTTTTTCTCTTAGGTAAATACCCAACAGTAGAATACTCAGGTCATAAGTTGTACATTTAGCTTTTTAAAACAGTTCTAAACTAAAAGTAGCTGTACAGTATGACATTCGATGATGGTGTGATTTTTTAAATCTTTGGCTTTCTATGGGGTTGGCAAATATTCATGTTTTTTCACACATGTTCTGCAGCAAATTAGTCATTGGGCTAGATCCAGAAATAACCTTTGTTCTATGTTATGAAACAAAATTGGGAGGAGGGGCAAGCAATGAAGTAGAAACTGGATGCAGGGGACAGAGATTTGGAAATAAGAAAAGATCCGCAGGAGGCAAGCTGGTTCCTTTTAAGGGAAGACTGAGAACTGTAGGTGGCTGAGGAAGGGAGGGGACAACCAATGTTCAGAGCCTTCCTCAGCTGTCTGCTAGAGAAATTGAAACTCTCTGGAGAATGAATAAGCAGATTTTCTGGGCACCCACTTCTAGGCATTGGAATGAGTATACATGACCTTGTTATTGCCCGGTTCTGAGAACTCATTGCAGTGGAGAGGCGTACACTTGGAATACACCTTAGAATAAGCCACAAAGAGCAGGAAGTTGTGATGGCGTTTTCCACCATTTGAGTGCTTGCTGTATTGTATAGTCCTTCTTTTTTCCATTATCTCTTTAAGGCTGGTTGGAGAGAGACAAGGTGAGGAGGGGGCTTGGATGATACCGTACCTTCTCAGAGAAGTCTCCTGATAGACCAAGGAGTTTGTGTTTCTGTGGGTCTCAGGACACTGCCATACCTGGAGGTAAGAGAGTTCTGTTCTAAGGGCCAGTTCTTCAAAAGCTGTCTGGCTACTCCCTTCCTCATATCTTAGTTTTTACATGTACAGATGTGGCTAAGAATAGGTAGTCCAAGGATAAGAACTTGAGCCCAGCTCCAGGGCCTCATCCTAATCCTTGAGTTGCAGAAAGGAGTTTGTTGCAGACATTTTATTTTATTTTTAAAAGATTTTATTATTTCTTTATTTTTTAGAGAGAGAGTAAGGGAAGGAGAAAGAGAGGGAGAGAAACATTAACATGTGGTTGCCTCTTATGCACCCCCAACTGGGGACCTGGCCTGCAAACCAGGCAGGTGCCCTGACTGGGAATCAAACTGGTGACCCTTTGGTTCACAGGCTAGCACTCAATCTATTGAGCCACATCAGCTAGGGCTATTGCAGACATTTTATATCAAATCTCTCTTTCCCGAGTCTCAGTTATTTATGCTAACTGCACCTAATGGATCTGTTCCTGCGCTGGTGAAATTGTCTCCTCAGGCCATCCTTGGATTTAAAGTGACAGGAATAAAAGGAAAAGAAAGGTCTGTCCCCTTTGCCAAACATATGTGCTAGATGTCTTTTTCCTCATGCTAAGAAGAGCAGTGATAACAGCTGATCCTTACCATGTGCTTTCTCTGGATCAGACATAGTCTTCAGGACTTTACACTTGGTGGCTCTTTTTAAGGCTTGCAAAGCACCTGATGGGTAGATTCTATTTTTATTGTCTCCATTTTACAAACAAGGACACTTAGGCACAGAAAGGGTAAAGTCTGTGTTACCTGTCACATAGCCAGGGAGTGGCAGCTCTGTTACAAAGAAAACAAATTCATGCAAGGACCTCCTTTCCCAACAAGATGCAAACCAAGTATGCAAGTCAGAAAGGAAAGACATGCTGCCCTTGGCACTTCATCCTCTCTCAGAGCCTGGCTAGAAATGACCAAAAACAAGTGTCACCCATCCTAAACTACACCAAATCCCAAATTGCAGCTTTACTTCCCTCATGACCCTGGGGTCCTCTGGGTTTTTATGGGATCCCTTGATGCTCAAGCCAAGAGGAAGTGAGTCCCATGTCCCCTGGTAGACTCACACTTTTAGTATTTTTCCATCAAGATAGTAATACACTTGTTCTAGAATTTCTCTGTGGCAGCCATCAGCTAGGTTTGTTTGGGTCATCACAAGAAGAGACACAGGGAGAGGAGCAGAGCTGCCCTGGAGTGATCCAGGCTGAGAGGAAAAGACAGAACCTCTTTTCCATAGAGCAGGGCTTGTAGTATAGTCTAGGACAGCAGTCAGAGGTCTAATTCAGCCTCTCCCTTCCCCTATCCCCCTTAGTTGTCCTCTCCACTTCATTTTCATTTTCGTCTCTGAAAGCTGCTTCCAAGCCATTTCCCAGGAGAGTATGACTCATGATCCCTAGCAGTCTAACAGGAAAAATGTTGAGTGCCTGGTGATGATTATGGACCACGGGCACTATCTCTGTTCAAATGGGCCCCAACCATGCCAAATAAACAAGCATGGCTGTGTCTGGAAACCAGACATGGAGATCTCAGGAGAACCTCTTTAACCAGTCATCAATCAGAAGGTTTATCATACCTGGGCATGGTGAGGGGAGAATCCTTATAGTACTTATGATGGGTGCTTTCTGACCTCTACATGGCCCAGCTAATTCTCAAACTTTCTGGAAGAGAAGAAGATCAGTATTAGGTGCTTTTGAAATGACTCAAAGGCCAAGATACTTAACCCTTTCTATGCTATGGATCCCCTTAGCTTTCTCATGAAACTTAGGGACCTTTCTAAAAAACAGTTTTTAAATGAATAAAATAAGATAATGGCATCAAAAAACATATCGATTAGATCAAAAATAGTTATAATAATGAAACAAATTGTCATATTTTTATTTAAGTGCTTTTTAACATATTAAATAAGGTCTATCAGTATGTCTTATACCTGCTACAATTTGAAGGTGGTGATATTTGGAGATCCTTGCTATGACCATAATGTGAAATGAAAACATCTGTGATTTCTCTTGGTGATAAAGCCACATGTTCTGTAAATATTACTGTGGTCTGTCACCATTGGTCATAATTGAAGGAAATGCTAAATTTCAGTTAGAGGTTAGTGAAAATAAAATGTGATTTTTTCTCCATTTGAATTATAGAGTTTTTGAATTCTATCCATGAACCCTAGATTAAGAGCCCCCCACTAAAAGAAATCTATGTAATTGATTGGGACTTTCTGCCCACCACCCCTTGATTTCTCAGCTTAGCCAAACTGTTGACCTTACAACTTTTCTTACACTGTACCTTGTTCTTATTGACAAAGCACAGTGAACTTAGGTTCCAGTCCTAGCTCCCCCACTCCCTAAATATGAGTTGTATGACTGAGCTGCTGAACTTCTCTGATCATTAGTTTTCTCCTCTGTTAAATGGGAGTAATAATAGTATCTACCTCCCACTGTTGACAAAAGGAATAAAGGAGATAATGCTTATAAAAAATCCTGGTAGTGTGCTAGCCCTTAATAAAGATTAGCTCTAATAATTATTATGGGACACACACAGACAGGGGAGGAGGCAATGGTATGTCAGATCTGGCTCATATCAGCTCCTGAAAGCAAATTATTACATTTTCAGGAATTCTGTGAGCTATTTGACATCATGTTGGCAGCTTAAAATTGGCCATGATGAGAGTATTTACAACAGAAATCATCATGTGCTACAACAGAGCTTTGACTCAGAGTTTTGTTTTCTACCCTGAATTGTTGCTTGTTAAACATTTACTAGAACAGCACTGGGAGAGGGTTTTGGGGCAGGCTGCTTTTAGCACAATGATGGTGGGACAACCTATATTGTATTTGGGAAAAATGTGAAATATCAAATGGGGTTCAGGGATGATACAAAATGTTCCTTGTGGCCCAAGTTAATTTCATATTAGATCTATTGGGTTCTTCCATCTACATAGTTTTGCATCATGAAAAGAACAGGTTTTTCTTGATTAATGGTCTCTGTTCTTGATAATTCCATTTCAGCAATTTTGCAAAAGGGTCTGTTTTTTTATTTTTTTAATTTAATTTTATTGTTGTTGTATTACATTCATCCCCTTTTTGCTCCCCTCTGTCCCCCTAAAGGGTCTGTTTTAAATAAGGAAAAATCATCTCTGTTCTTTTTATCTGCATAGTACAATATTTATTTAAAATCCATTATTCTGTGTACTGGTAACTTACTTTTTTCCATGTTAAGTTTTATCTATAAGATTCTAGTACATTCTTCTGGGAAAGTATTACAAAGGCACAAGGCAGAAAGTGAGTTTAGTGATTATGCAGCCCTGTGAACATTATTTAAGTTCAAATGTTGGCTTCAACGATGTTTCCAGAGAGGACTTCTAAGTACATGTTTATGTCTGCAAATGGAAACACTCAGTAGCTAGACTTGCAGGGCCCATGTGGGGGATTCAGTCCTGGGTGGTGGTTTACTCATCCACTGGTATTAGGTTGCATGAGCTATTTTCAAATGCTTCTCTGCTAGCTTGTCACCATCTATAAGCCACTTGTGCATGCTTCTCTCCAACTTTTAAGTATGCTGACACATGATGAAGAATACAATGGGATGGCAAGCAAGAGATCATAAACTATGGAGAGGTAGAAAGTAACAGAAAATGGATCTCCAGTTTTCCTGGCTTGGACTGGACTAACTCCTTTGTGGGGATGCTGTGGGGTACTCCAAAAGGGTAGATGTTCTGTAAAACTCCTGCTGGCCTTGAGGACCTCCAGTGAGATGTCAGGTGGCCTGCTGAGCTATCAGCCTGATACCCACTCAATGTGGTTTCTCTTGGATTGTATCGGTTTTTATGAATTATGAGTACAATCAGTTTGGTGTTCCCCTTGCTAGGTTGTCAGCATTATTGTGATCCATATACCAGTTCATGTCTCTGACTTTGGCCCTTGTTAAAACCCCATTGTATTGTATAATCCTTTGGTAGATAAGCCAGCCACACCATTTGGGATAGCTATGAATATTATGAGTAACCAAAGATGACAAAGACTTAGGGATGGGGACCATGGCTGTCAAGATGGGATCTGGCTTCTGGAAACAAAAGTAGTCAAATGAACAACCTAAATGGCATGCACCACTTGATTAGTCTGGGCTCATCCTTTTCTCTGAAATAGTATGGTCTGTTCACTTCAGATAAAGTAGCTGAACTGCTGCCTCTCCTCTTAGAAGCACATGAAACAAACAAACAAACAAACAAACAAAAAAGCACATGAAACAGTTTCAATATGTTTATGCCTGTGGTAATTTCAAATCCTTCCTGTCAAAATGCACCTGCTTTCTAAGTGTATTTTTAAAAATATACATGACAATGTCTTTTTGGGAAAAGTCTAGTCACTATTAACATAACAAGAATGGTTTGTGTGACATCGATGTAACCTGGCAGCCAAGGAAAGTAGACTGGAATGCTTATGTGTGAATAATGATGACTTCACTATACTGGTCAGTGCAGGCAGTAGATGCCACTCTATACACACAGTATAGAGTGTATACTGTGTGGCCCTCACATTAAAAATGACTGAGCAAAGAGAGCAACAAATCTGCATCAAATATTGTGTTAAGCTTGAACATTCCTCCATAGAAACTATTCAGATGATTTAGAAGACTGCAGCTATAGGCAGCTGATGATCAGCAGCTTCATCATAACAATGCATCTATCTATGCATCATATCTCGTGCAGTTTCATGGTGAAACAGCACATCAACCAGGTGACTCAGCACTGCCACCCCCAGTCAAGATTTTCCCAAAACTAAAACCACCTCTGAAAGGGAAGAAATTTTAGACCATTGATGAGATTCAGGAAAATATGATGAGGCAGCCAATGGTGATTGGAAGAACTATGTGAGATCCCAATGTGCCTACTTTGAAGGGGACTGAGGCATCATTGTCCTATGTACAATGTTTCTTGTATCTTCTTCAATAAATATCTGTCCTTTTCATATTGCGTGGCTGGGTACCTTCTGAACAGACCTCATATGTCTCACAGTTGGAAATGGGACTGCGGGAAAATGAAAATTCTGTAAAGTAAGCCAGAGAAATTGGTTCCTATAACTGACATAGAAACAGTGTGTGAATATTTCTATTAGAAATTGAGCTTGACTTTGAATTTGATAGTAATGAGCACAAGACTAGGAACTAGGTATGTCCCTTCCCCTCTTATTTTGCTAGTGTGTGTGTGTGTGTGTGTGTGTGTTTATGTGTGTGTCCTAATGGAAAGGAACTTCCTGGGGGTGCAGAACAGGGTCCCACATTACATTGTTTGTCATACAGAGGACACTGAACTCCAGAAAGGGATAGGGACTATCCAAAACCCACAGTAAAGGTGAAATAGAACCTTTCAAAGCCCAGCCCACTGGCTTCTAGGCCAGCTTTTCACTCTGTCTCAGTAGAAGGGTTGAAGACTACTTAGGACTCTTTTACTTTCTGCCACCCAACTGTGTTTGCATCCATGTTAGTAATTATTTTAAATAATAGGACCTTTCCAGAGCCATATGCTATAAAGCTCATGAAGGGATGTTCTGTACCTGCTCAGTGATTCAGTGCTGATGGACCTGCCAGGTGCTAGGCTCTTTTCTAGTGACTGGTATTCAGCATGGGGCTCTCATATTCTAGTGTGGAGAGACTGGACAGAAAAAAACATTGACATTGTTTTGTGTACCATGACAACATTTCACTTCATCCAGCAGCTGTTTTCACAGTGGTGAAGTGCCCCTCTGCCAGGACCTGGATGAGGGCCTAGAGGAAGATGGTACCACTAGGTAACATTTGGTGGGGCTTAACACTTAACAGTAACTGTTCTAAGCACATTACAGATATCATGCTTTTGATCTTCATCACAGCCCTAGGGAGCAGATGCTATTATTATCATCCCTCTTCAATAGCTCAGGAAACAGATGTACAGAGAAGGTGAGTAACTTTCCCAAAAGCGCATTGAATCAGCGGTAGAGCTAGGATTCAAACTCAGACCATTGTATGCCAGAGTCCATGCTTTAACTGCTTGGCTATTACACTGCCTTTTATGATGACAGAGACTCTGAACTCTAGACACTACCTACCAAGTTAAAGGAAGGCCATAAGCCAGGCCAGTATCCAATCCTAGGTCCTCCTTAATAAGGGTAACTATTTTCACCCTGGAAGGAACTTCAAGGCAGCCATGTGTTATCTGAGTACTGCCAGTGCCCCATTCCCCTTCCTAGCCAAAGAACCTTCTTCTTGGACAGAACTCCAGCCCCATTTGCTTCACAGAATAATTGTGAGGCTCCTAGAAGTCATCTCTGATCACACCAGCTGCCCCCATCCCACAAAGTTTATCAGCACTGACCACCCCTCACTCCCCCTCTGAGTGTTTAGTTGGAACAGAAGGTTTTGGACAGAATGATAGATTGCTGTTTTTCTGGGGGAGCTGGTGGCCACCAATGCCTATGTGTTAGAGCAATCTTGCCAGCTGCAAGGCCATTTCAGCGCCTGGCATACATAGTGACTGTTGGAGTTGCCTTCAACACAGCCAGACAAACAAGCTTTAAGCCAAGGTCACTATGATGAGCAGAAAAGTGTACAAGTTGTAACAGAGGCTGCTTAGAGTCTGTCTGTTGTCTGACAATATGTCTGGGGTGTTTTCATCACATACCACAATGCCCTCATCTCAAGATTGCCCTATAAAGCTGTCCAAAAAGACCCTTTGCTGCCATGGTCCATTTCCTTCTTTCCCAGGTCCAAGCAAGCCAGTCGTTGGGAGCTGTCAGGGTCCCAGGAGCAGAAACTGCTCATATGGGAGAAGCAAGCAAGCTGCCAGTGAATTGAATCCACTTTATTTAACTGGTCTGTTTGTTTCCCAAATCACACTCTTTTTAGTCAAATTGAAGGACTCAAAATTAAGGATTAAAACCATATGATATAGAACTACATTAAAAGTCAAGGTTTTGAAAGTAATCCACACAATTTTCTAAAGCTAAAATGGTGTTAGTGTGGCAATAGAGCTTTTCATAGAAGGAAACAATCATTCATTAGGAAGGAAAAAGTCCACATGTCAGCAAATCAACAGTACTGGGAGACCAAATAGGTACTTTTAGCTGCAGAAAATAATCTGGGGTTCCTTATACTCCAGACCTGACATAAGAGCAGACCAAAACAGTCATGAGTGTGAGAGGGAAGCTGTCAGTTCTCTCCACAGTTTCATCATTAGCTGGGTAGCAACATGTGAAGCTCTTCCCAGTCATCTTTGCAATGTACCTTTCCCCAGCACTCTTTACACAGGCTTCCACTAACTCTTAACTATCTACACAGATAGAAGGCCTCCCAGTGTTCCCACAGAACCACCTCTCTAGCCCCATCTGCAGGCTCTTACCTTCTTGGGCCCTTCTGGGTGAATTCCCCCTCTTGGCCAACTCCTTGCCAATCTGCAATCTTTTGCATTTCTCTAACCAGTCCTCTCCCTGGTTCAACTGTACATCTTGTTGTCCATTGTAGCCCAAACCTAGTGGACGCCATCTGAATGGAGGAGCTTAGTCTCAAGTCTACTTACATGGAGTTGTGACAACTGCCCCCAGTAATTTGATTTCCCAAATATGTTTCATTTCCACTCCCTCAAAAATAGCCTTATGAATTTGTTTTTAATTAAAGTGAATACTATTAGCTTTATTCCAATTGCAACAGTCCTTTACCTACCTCAGGTGCCACAAATCTGCATTTGAAATTTTTGAAATGTTCAGTTGATGGTCCCTATATTTCTAGTTACTGTGGGCGATCAGATCACCTGTTCTATATATTGAAAGATCTTGAGAAGTTATCTGTGATATCTTTTTTTTTTTTTTTTTACTGACCAATCAATTGCCCCCATTCGATTGTACAATATTTCTGTTGTACAATATTTCTCAGATTCTTCCCTTCTCTGTAAACATCATATGACTCCTGTTTTGGAAATGCAGTGATTGGTGTTCAGCCATCACTGGAAGACTATCAGCCAAGAGTAATTAAGAATAAGACCACTTCAGTCATTTGTCAGCTTGTTATGGAGGCACAGCTTTCCCTTTCCCATGTTACCCAGGAACATTGGTTTAAAAACAGATTGACTCAGGAACATGAAAAGAGGCATGACAGAGAGGAAGGAACCCCATTCTGTTAGCAAAAGAACCAATCAGCTCATTACACCAAGAGGAAGACTCCAGACCTTCTGGAGAGGCAGCAGCATCTGAAGGAAGCAGCCAAGATATGTCAGTCAGGAGTGGAAGGCACGGCGGTGTACCCCCAAAAGAGAGAAGAAACTGAAGAGACACTACACCCCTGTGATCATTAGCTAGTGAAGAGACTCATCCCACGGAAGAAGGTTTTTTGGGGAAAAGCTTTAGGCTTCTTTGTGGAAGAGAATGATCTTTATTCTTCTGGTGATGCTGGTCTGCTAGACTTGAAGACCATGATGGATAAAAGGATTGGGAGATGGCTACTGACTGCCAGCAGCCAGGACATTAAGAAGGAGAGAGTATTTGCTAACAACATTGTGAACTTTTATCATAGACTTTTAAGGAATCATGGAGAACTGTGTAAAAGACCCACAAAATTCCAGATGGTCATATACTTCCAAATATCCAGAAAATAGTTTCTTAAACTATTATTCTATTTATACTTTTTAAATTTAATTCTATTATTTTTGGATTATATATCCATCCCCTTTTTGCTCCCCTTTGTCCTCCTCCCCACCCACCCATTTCCCCCCAGAGTCAATCCAACCAGTTGTCCATGTCCATGGTTCCTTCATACTAGGTTCTAAACTGCTTTCCTTCATTGCCTCTTCCTCCACTCCTCCCCCCAACCAGGTTCCTCCTGACCACCGAAGGCCTATAAACTGTATTCATATATCTGGTTATATTTTGCTGGTTTTTAGATTTCTTAATTATTGTCCTGTAATGGGTGAGATCGTATGGTATTTGTCCTTCACTGACTGGCTTATTTCACTAAGCATAATACTTTATAGTTCCATCCCTGTTGTTGCAAAGGGTAGGGGTTCCTTCTTTCTTTCTGCTGTGTAGAATTCCATTGTGTAAATGTACCAAAGTTTTTTGATCCAATCATCCACTGATGGGCACTTAGGCTGTTTCCAGCACTTGGCTATTGTAAATAGTGCTGCTATGAATATAGGTGTACATAGGTTCTTATTAATTAATGTTTCAGGATTTTTTGCATATAGTGCTAGTAGTGGAATCATTGGATCAAAAGGCAGCTCCACTTTTGGTTTCTTGAGGAAACTCCATAATGTTTTCCATAGTGGCTGCACCAGCCTGCATTCCCACCAACAGTGAATGAGGGTTTCCTTTGCCTCACATGCTCACCAACACTTATTGTTTGTTGGATTGTTGATGATTGCCATTCTGACAGGTGTGAGGTGGTATCTTCTTGTGGTTTTAATTTGAATCTCTCTGATGGCTAGTGATGTTGAGCATTCTTACATATGCTTCTAGGCCCTTTATATATCTTCCTCAGTGAGTTGTCAGTTCAGGTCTTTTGTCCATTTTTAATTAGGCTGTCTGTCTTCCTGGTGTTCAGTTGCATTTCTTCTTTATATATTTTGGAGTTCAAACCCTTGTCTGAGGTAACATTGGTAATTATGTTTACCCATACAGTTCGTGCCTTTTCAATTTTGCTGGTGTTTTCTTTAGCTGAACAGAAAATTTTCAATTTGATATAGTCCCATTTGTTGATTTGTTCTTTTATTTCCTTTGTCCTTGGTGAAGTATCAGTAAAAACATTTCAGTGTAGGGTATCAAAAAGTTTACTATCTATATTTTGCTCTAAGACCTTTATAGTGGCACTGCTTATGTTTAAATGCTTTATCCATCTTGAGTTTATTCTGTTGTATGGTGTAAGTTGGTGGTCTAGTTTTATCTTTTTGCATGCTGCTGTCCAGTTCTCCCAACATCACTTGTTGAAGAGACTGTTTTTACTCCATTTCATGTTCCTTCACCCTTTGTTGAATATTAGTTGAACATAGAGTCCTGGGTTAATTTCAGACTCTCTATTCTGTTCCATTGCTCTCTATGTCTATTATTAGGCCAGTACAAGATAGTTGTTATTTTTTTCTAATTTTATTGCTGTTGTATTACATCCATCCCCTTTTTGCTCCCCTCTGTCCTCCTCCCCACCCACCCATTCCCCCAAAGCCAATCCCACCTGTTGTTCATGTCCCTGGTTCCTTTATACTAGGTTCTTATCTAAACTTCTCCCCTTCCTTGCCTATTCCTGCCCCCTCCCCCCAACCCCCTTCCCCCTGACCACTGAAGGCCTATTCACTGTATTGATATATTTGGTTCTGTTTTCCTTGTTGCTAGTTTTATTCATTATTCTCCTGTAATGGGTGAGACCATATGGTTTCCTGCAGATATTTTTGATGACAGTAGCCTTGTAGTATTGTTTTTAGTTCAGTATTGTGATTCCTCCTACTTTGTTCTTCTTTCTCAAGATGGCTGTGGATATTCGTGGGTGTTTTTGGCTCCATATAAATTTTTGAAGTATTTTTTCTATTTCTGTGAAGTCTATCATTAGTATTTTCATTCGGATTGCAGTAAAGCTGTAGATTGCTCTGGGAAGTATGGACATTTTAATGATGTTAATTCTTCTCATCCATGAACATGGTATATGCTTCCATTTATTTGTATCTTCTTTGATTTCTTTCCTCATTGTTCTGTAGTTTTCTGAGGTCTTTTACCTCCTTAGTTAAGTTATTCCTAGGTACTTTATTTTTCTTGTTGCTATGGTAAATGGGGTTTGTTTTCTCACTTCTATTTCTGATGTTTCATTATTGATATACAAAAATGCTTTTGATTTCTGTATATTGACTTTATACACAGCTATTTTGCTAAATTTGCTTATTAGGTCAAGTAAGATTTTGGTGGAGCCTGTCAGGTTTTCTATGTACGCTATCATATCATCTGCAAATAGTGACAGTTTGCCATCCTTTCCAATTTGGATACCTTTGATTCCTTTTTCTTCTCTGATGACTATGGCTAGAACTTCCAAGGAAATGTTGAACAGAAGTGGAGAAAATGGACAGGCTTGTCTCATTCCTGATCTTAGGGGGAAAGCTTTTAGTTTTTGTCCATTAAGTAGGGTGTTGGGTTCAGGTTTCTCATATATGGCCTTTATGATATTGAGGTATGCTCCCTCTATTCCCATTTTGCTCAGGGTTTTTATCATAAATGGTTCCTGTACTTTATCAAATGCTTTTTCAGCATCTTTTGATATGATCATATGGTTTTTGTCTTTCAGTTTCTTGATGTCGTGTATTACATTGACTGATTTACGAATGTTGCATCCCTTGGATGAAACCCATTTGATCACAGTGTATGATCTTTGTAATGTACTGCTGGATCTGGTTGGCCAATATTTTGTTAAGAATCATAGCATCTATGTTCATCAGAGATATTGCCCTGTAGTTTTCTTTCTTAGTTGTATCTTGACCTGGTTTTAGGAATAGAATAATATTAGCCTCATAGGAAGACTTTCGGAGTCTTCCCTCTTCCTGTATTTTTTGGTATAAATTGAGAAGGATAGGAGTTAGTTCTTCTTTAAATGTTTGGTAAAATTCACCTGTGTAGCCATCTGGTTCAGGGCTTTTGTGCTTTGGGAGATTTTGGATTATTTCTTTAATTCCATTGGTTATTATTGGCCTATTCAGGCTTTCTGCTTCTTCTGGGTTCAGTTTTTGTAGATCATACATTTCCAGAAATGTGTCCACTTCATCCAGGTTGTCATATTTCTTGTCATATAATTGTTTGTAGTAATTTCTTACAATCTTTTGTATTTCTGAGGTATAAGTTGTGATTTCTCCTCTGTCAGTTCTGATTTTGTTTATTTGGGTCCTCTCTCTCTTTGTCTTGATGAGTCTGGATAAAGGCTTGTTAATTTTGTTTATTTTTTCAAAGAACCAACTCCTGGACTTGTTGATTCTTCTAATTGTAGTTTGAATCTCTGAGTTTTCTAGTTCTGCTCTGATCTTGATGATTTCCTTCCTTCTACTTGCTCTGGGCTTTGTTTGTTGTTGCTCCTATTGTTCTTGCAACTTTATGGTTAGGTTGTTTTTATAAACTTCTTGTGACCTTTTTAGGTATGCCTGTATTGCTATAAATTTCCCTCTGAGCACTGCCATGGCTGTGTCTCATAGGTTTTCAGCTATTATGTGTTCATTGTTTTTTCTTTCCAGGAACTTTTTTATTTCATCTTTGATCTCATTGTTAACCCATTCATTACTTAATCTCCATGAGTATCCATGAGTTAGAGAATTTTAGATTTTTTCCCTTGAAATTGGTTTCTAGTTTCAAGCCATTGTGATCTGAGAAGATGCTTGGAATGATTTCAATTTTCCTGTATTTTTGGAGGCTTGTCTTGTGACCTACCATGTGGTCTATTTTAGAGAATGATCCATGTGCATTTGAAAAGAATGTGTATTTTGCTTCTTTGTGGTAAAAGACTCTGTATACGTCAGTTAGATCCATTTCCTCTAGAGTGTTGTTCAATGCCACAACATCTTTGGTGATTTTTTGTTTGGAAAATCTGTCCATTGTTAATAGTGGGGTATTGAAATACCCTACTATTAGTGTGTTGCCGTCTTTATCTTTCTTAAAGTCCTCCAAGATTTTCCTTATATATTTCAGAGTTCCTACATTGGGTGCATATATATTTACCAGAGTTCTGTCTTCTTGATGGATTGTTCCCTTAAGTATTATGAAATGTCCTTCTTTGTCCCTTTTTCTGGCCTTCATTGTAAAATCTATTTTTTCTGAATTAAGTATTGCTACTCTAGCCTTCTTTTCATGTCCATTTGCTTGATATTTATTTTTCCATCCCTTCAATCTCAATCTGTGTCGATCTTTTGTTCTGTGGTGGGTCTCTTCAAAACAGCATATGTGTGGGTCATGTTGTCTTATCCATTCGGCTACCCTATGTCTTTTGATTGGCACATTTAATCCATCTACATTTAATGTTATTAGTGATTGATACTTATTCATTGCCATTTTCTCCCTTTGTACCTGTATTCCTCTTTGGCTTTCTCTGTTTCTTCATTTTATTTATTTATTTATTTTTAAAGCAGACTCTTTAGCATTTCTTGCAAGGCTGGTTTGGTAGAGATGTATTCTGTTAGTCTTCCTTTGTCTGGGAAACTCCTTATTTACCTTCCATCTTTATTGAGAGCCTTGCTGGGTAGATTATTCTTGGTTGCCGGCCTTTGTTTACCATTACTTGAAAAGTTTTTTGCCATTCCCTTCTGGCTTGAATTGTTTCTGTTGAATAATCATTTGATGGCCTTATTGGAGCTCTCTTATATGTTCCATGTCATTTCTCTCTTGATGCTTTAGGATTCTCTCTTTGTCTTTGAAATGTGTCATTTTAATTATAATGTGCCTTGGAGTTGGTCTGTTTGGGTTGACCTTCACTGGGATCCTCTGTGCTTCCTGACCTTGAGTAATGTTAGGGAAATTTATGTCATTACTTTTTTGAACAGGTTTTCCATTCCTTGTTTCTCTTCTTCTTTTGGTATCCCTATGATATGGATGTTGTTACGTTTCATGTTGGCCTACAGATCTCTTAAACCCTCTTCAGTCTTGTTCAGCCTTTTTTCATTGTCTTATACTGTCTTGGAGTATTTGTCTATGTTGTCCTCCAACTGGCTGATCTGGTTCTCTGCTTCCTCTAGCCTACTGTTGATTCCTTCTACTGTGTTCTTCAATTCAGAAATTGTATTTTTCATTTCCTCCTGGCTTTTACTGATAGTTTCTAAGTCCTTTTTTATGCTTGTGTGGCTCTCAGTAAGTTCCTTGTAACTTTCCTGGTGTTGTTTATAGTTTTCTTTGAGCTGGCTAAGCTCATTGAGCTTCTCTATCATCATTCTTTTCATATATATACTGTGCCTCTGTTTCATTTAGTGATCTTACTAGGGATTTTTCCTTTCCTTTTGGTGATGGACTGAGTATTTTTTTCTCCATTTTGGGTGTGTGTTGTTGCTTGTTTTTTTCCCCCTTGGATTAATCTGCTTTGCTTCCTTGCCTTTGTTGAGCACCCTTCTGTGTTAGGAGGCTTGTGGAGTTCATTGTTGCATCCTCCTAGATTTTCTCCACTTGTTGCTCTTTTCTTGGCCTTTATGTCATTAACTTAGGCTGTCTGGTTGTATTCTGGATTGATTGTGTATGTTGCTCTTCCCTGTTCAGTTGGCTGATTGTGAGACCCTCCTTCTATCCTTTCTCATACACTGTTTTTGAGCTGCTCCTAAAACAGAACCACCAGTTCAAGCCAAATGACCAGACCGTCAGAGATATCTTTCTCTTTTATTTCCCCTTTTGACTGTCTATGAACATAACTATATACCGAACCCCTCCAAGGTAACCCCTGCTCTTAATCACACCCTCAGGTGCAACTGAGCCATTCTTGATAGGGATGTAGATATAATAAGACTGTTTTATGAGGGGAAAATGATTAAGTTGACTAAAGGATAGATAATTTTGAAGGGTGCTGAGGAGTAGCATAGATAGCAGGGATATGAGAGAGCAAACCAACTTTTCTATTCTATAGAGATGAGGAGAGGGAGAATCAGGAAGCCTCAAGTATGAGTGAACAATGTCAGCCTACATATATAGTTGCTGCCTCTGCCTCTGCCTCTCTGTTCACCCTTAATGATCCCTGATTGGTTCCGGTGGAGCCAGGACCTGTGGGCTTTTAGCAGAAAAAGAAAATAAGAAGAAGAGGAAGAAGAAGAAGAAGAAGAAGAAGAAGAAGAAGAAGAAGAAGAAGAAGAAGAAGAAGAAGAAGAAGAAGAAGAAGAAGAAGAAGAAGAAGAAGAAGAAGAAGAAGAAGAAGAAGAAGAAGAAGAAGAAAAGAAAGGAAGAAAGAAAGAAAGAAAGAAAGAAAGAAAGAAAGAAAGAAAGAAAGAGAAAGAAAGAAAGAAAGAAAGTGTTTAGGTGGCTGTTCACCCTTAGTGATCCGTGATTGGTCCAGGTGGAGCCTGTATCTGTGGGCTTTTTACATAAAAAAAGAAGAAGAAGAAGAAAGGGTTTAGGTGGCTGTTGACCCTCAATGATCTGTGATTGGTCCAGGTGGAGCTCAGAGCTGTGGGATTTTAGCAGAGGAAGAAGAAGGAGGAGAAGGAGAAGGAGAAGGAGAAGAGGAGGA
>PVIW01010468.1:0-43987 GCA_004026585.1 Noctilio leporinus
AAAAGTGGTATATCCATGTAATGGGATGTTATTCAGCAATAAGAAGAAATTAAGCATGATGAATTCAAAAGTGAACCTTAAAATCATTCGGCTAAGTGAGAAAAGCTGGTCACAAAGCACCACGCATTGTATGATGCCCCTTATTTAGGCCAGAACAGGCAAATCTACAGGAACAGAAAGCAGACCAGTAATTGCTGAGGGGAGGGTGGGGGGTGGGTGGGGCAAATGGAGGCTGATGCCTCAAGATCTCTGGGTTTTTTGAGGGAGAGCAAAACATTGCCAATTAGATTGTGGTGATGGTTGAACAGCACTGTGCATGCGTATGAAAAAACACTGAATTGTGCACTTTAAATGCATGGATCATTTGGCATGTGGATTATATTTCAATAAGCCATTCAAGAAAGATGAGAGCAGACACATTATGTTTCGTCTGTACATTACATACTATCCAGACGTGAGAATGCATGAATGAATGTGCCAGGAAACATGGGTGTACCTTACGAAGATAATGCTGACCAGAAGAAGCCAGCCACGAAGGAAACGTGCACCCTGTGAGATCCATTTCCATAGATACATCGTATTGAGGGGAGAACTACATGGGGGGATCTTCAGGGGGAGGGGCGGGCGGGAGAGGCACAGGACAGGGCAGGCCTCCTGACTGCTGGACCGGCCCCCTGGGGGTGTTTAGTGTGAAATTCACTGAGGTGAGCCCCGCTGGGCTGGTGCCTTTCAAACAAAACACAGGCTCCATGAAAAACGGGAAAACACCCCCATCCGGCTTACTCAACTGCGCCCCTTGTGGTGAGCAGTGGCGGGGGCAGCCCACAGATTTCCAGTTTGGTGACACAGACACGCTCTGGGGGGAATCAGCATAATATTCAAGAACCCCATGCGATTTGGCAGAAAACATGTTTTCATGAGCATGGGGAAGGGCTTCAGCGGAGGGCTGGGTAGTTGGAGGTGTCGGGAAACCCCACTGATTGATTGGATGGGTAGAAAAGAAGCAGAGATTGTGTTCATTCCAAGGGGAGCCCAGAGAGCTGGAGATGGATGACCATGAATCCAGAGAGCTGGGTGACCGGGGCAGTCTTGGGGTACTGCATGGAGGAAGGGGTGCTGCACTTGGAGCAGCCCAGTGTCTGGGCAGCCCCCACAGCCACCCTGGCCTGGCTCTGGAGGGGCCACGGGCTGTCATGTGCACAGTGAAGTCCCTTAGAGTCACCTGCCACACCCCTTGGTTAAGGATGTGCTCACTGGGGTTCATTCTTCCCTTTATTTCTGGGTTCATTGTGTTTGGCTCTTTGATTTCCTTTCTCTCCTCTGGTTCTTAGCAGGGCCTGTCCCCAGAGTCTGGTTCAGTGGGTCCTGGGGGTGCCCAGGAAAAGGCACTTCTAACGGACCCCCAGCAACGCTGCTGCAGGTGTCAGGGGCCCAGCTGCAGCACTGTGACCCAGAGGGAAGGGCAGGACCCTGGGTGAACTGGGACCCTGGGCAGGAAAGCCGCACCTGGAATCGGGCACCTGCTGGTCAGGGGTCAGAGAGGAGCTCCTGCCCAGCGAAGCCTCCGAGCCAGCCGGGCCTCAGCCCCTCCCAGGCTGCAGAGTCCAGCCGCCCCTGGAGGAGGGTGGTTCTTTACCCACTTTGCTGAATCCAAAATGTTTGCTCAACTCGAAGCATCCAAAGCTGCGCCCTGCTTCTTCCGTGGGATTCTCGCGGCTCCGCGTGCCGGGGTCTCGTGGCTGTGGTTCGGGGCTTGGCAGCGAGGGACGTGCCATGATAAAGAGACCTGTGTCCCTAGGGCACTTGACCAAGTCCTTCTGAGTGCGCGGCGACTTCCTCCCTCGGAGGGCCCTGGGCAGGGTCCCTCCCAGGGTCCTGAGTCAGGGACCCCACACAGCACCTTAAATGGCCGCCACCCACCTTTCCTCTGATGGCAGAAGGACGGGTGGCACCATGAGCTGTGGGACAGCACCCACGCCCTGGGCCATGGATGACAGGCCGTGCCCACCGGCCCCCTCCACCTCTCTCTTTCCTGCAGAGCATTTGGGAGAAAGAGCGCAAGTCCTTGGGGCCGTGATCTTAGTTTTTCTCAACCTTTCCCTCCGTGCTTCCATTTTTTAGTTTAAAGATGTCGATTCCCCCTTGCAAGCTACATTCAAGTGCGTACAAGATGCTTGCACGCGGCCCCGCTTACTGGCAGCCGCGTGTCACGGGTGTTCAGGGGAAAGGATGACATAATTTTGACATGCAGGCAATTTTCCCACCGCTTCACAATGGGCCTTGTCCCCATGTCTCTGTCCTTGAGCAAACGAACCCAGGTGGCGGGCAGGAGAGGACACCTGGCTGGGCCATCACCAAGCTAGCTTTTTTCTGTCCCTGAAGCAGCTTTGGCCTTGGATGCTGTTGGCACATCATGGATGTCCTGCTGTGCGGAGCTCACCTGTGATCTTGATGTGTCTCGCTCAGGACATGCCCGTGGGCTCTGCAGCTCTGTGCTGAGCGGATCCCTGTGTCACCCTCCCCCGAGCCGTCCTTCCTGCGATGGACTCGTCCTGTCCTGTCACTCGCTCGGGTCACCAGCTCCTCCTTCCATGTCCCCCGCTGAGCGACCTGTGGGACGAGTTAGCGGCGGGTGACCTCCCAGGCCTGCGTGCGAGCTCCTGAGAGACGAACCCCTGTGGCTGAGGACCGACCCCCTGCTCCTGCCCCGCCACCCTGGTTCACCCCTGCCAGGTGGGCGACACGCAGAGGGGCCTCTCCATACCTCTGCACGTGTGTGCATGTGTGTGCGCGTATGTGAGTGTGTGTTTGTGCATGCTGGTGGGACAGGTGCTCATATAACAGGCTTTGTTATTTTGGCATTTTTTAAATCACCGTGAATGTGATTCAATCAGTCAACAAACGCTTTCAGGCAGAATAAGGGGAGAACTAACTCAGAGCAGCTGAGGGAAAACCACCCCTCGATCAAGGGGCCTGCGGGGAGCAACCTCCCTGGGCGGCTCTGTCATCCGTGTGTTTCAGCGCGGCCGGGGCCCAGGCTGCTTCCCAGCGAACAAGCTGCCCAGGCAGGCGGCAGCCGCCAGCCAGCCAGGCGAGGACTAACTTGGTCACGGGGAGCCATCCCAGTGACATTCACTGCGTCCTCTGGGGGAGCTGACGCAGAGCACCGAGGGGTGGGGGCAGCTGCTGGGCCAGCCCAGGCCAGTCTTGGTCTTGGGGGACCAAGGGCCTCCAGACCCCCCGCTCCCTGCCGCTGGCTCCCGACTCTGCCATTGGCCCAGCCCTGGGCTTCCACAGCGTGTCGTGTGCAGGAGGCACCTTCTCCTGAGCACCGTGGACCGGCCGTGGCGACACTGAATGCAGGGGGCGCTGTTGGCCACCCGCTTGGCCAGGCGATTCCGAGGACAGAAACAACGCGGCTGCGGCCCGGAGGAGGGAGGGTGCCCGTCACTTAAGTCGGAGGTCACCAGCCTTGTTCTGTGCATGCTGAGATACAGTTTCCCTTTCCCTCCCCTCCCCTGGGGGTGCTCCCACGGGCACCCGAGGCTCCAGCCCGTGCAGTGGGGCGGGAGGAAACAGGAGCGCGGGAGCGGGTGGCATGCTCACGCGCTTCGGTAAAAATATAAACCGTCATAAAGCTCAGCGCATGGAGGGGCATGTCATCTGTAAATATTGCGTATATAGCAAATAATGAAATACACAGCTCCTGTATGTTTTATACAAACACACACCCCTGTGGAAAAACAACACCTACAGGAACACAGCAAACCATTTAAGAAGAAACGCGAGGTAAGGTGGGACCAGAAGAAAATAGAAAACACTCCCGTGGACAGAAGCATGCAGGTGTTAGTCCACACTGCAGGACCAAGGGCCGCCCAAGGGGTGGGGCTCTCGCGGGCCACCTGGCCGCCCACAGCTCTCCACGGCTCCACACCATTTCTCCGTGACAGCGCCACTGGGCGGGTCCCAGGAGGTGATCGCAATGTCACTGCACCCGGGAGGCTGGCTCCGCTCTTGGGGAACCCGGCAGGCTGGCCTGTCCCCCGGGAGGAGCTTGTGGAAGGCCCCGCACTCTCTGACACAGGCAGCGGCTGGGGACTGAGCTCCTCTGGCTTTACTCACAGCAGGTGTTTGTTCTGTCCTGACCCCTGTCCGGGGGACAGCCATTTAGAAAATGCAGGTGGGCCCTGGCTGGTAGCACAGTGGTTGAGGCGCCGGCCTACGAACCCAAAGGTCACAGGTTCGATTCCCCAGCCAGGGCACATAACCAGGTTGCAAGCCAGGTCTCCAGTCAGGTCCGTGGCTGGAGGCAGGTGAAAGGCAACCATACATGGATGTCTCTCTCCCTCTCTGCCTCTCTCCCTTGCCCTCTTTCTAAAAATAATGAAATAAAATATAAAAAAAGGAAAAGAAAAGAAAAGAAAATGCAGGTGGCAGCATGGAACTGGGCCACATGCACTTATGTAATGGAAGTGACATCACTTTGTAATAGGGACTGCAGATGGGAGGGAGCCCCAAGTCCTGCCACCATGTTCCCCATAGTGCTCCACCTGAGTCAGGGCTCACGGGCCACTCACTCTCTGTCAGCCCCCTTCTGCTTCTTTGGTCTGTTCCTCACCCTCTCCCCCTGTGCCTTCAGGACTGCATGTCTTGCCCTCTAGCAGGTAAAATGGAACTAGTCCTTGCTTCGTGATGCTGTGGCATTCCATTGGTGCGACTTACGTAAGTTGGGCTCAAGGCCCTGACTGCAGTTGTCCTGGAAGGATTGTCCCTGGGGACCACGGAAGCCCAGGGCCAGGACCTGCCCCTTCATGACTCACCCACCAGTCTGAGCTGAGAAGGTCGGGAATCTTGCGCTGAAGGCTGGGGTGGGGGCCCCGCGGTGTGTTCTCTGTGGCCGGGACACACCATACACGGACGGGTAACATTTAAGATGGTGCCTCCATCGTTTCCAGAATTTCTGCTTCAGGCCTTGCGCTCCGCTCACCCTTGGTATTTCTTTTCTCTCTTTCTGAAGTATCCGTGGATGATCGGCTAATCCAGAAAAAGAACTCTTCGCTTCTGTAGTGATTGGGAATTTCAATCACACACACAGATGTTCAGATAATGAACCTTCTTTATGTCGCCAAGATGTTCAGAATCAAGGAGCTCTATCACATTGAGGACAAAACCAGCGGACTGGGGTCCACCTCTCTCCTGTCTATTCCCACTTCCAAGGGGCTCCCCACCCAACCCTTTCGGCTCTTTTTTACTGTGGTAATAACCTGTGTATTTCTATAAAGCACTCATGTGCTCCTAGGTCTTGATTTTTCCATTTTAGATTTTGTCTATTGGCTTCCTAATGTGTCAAACGAGGAGCCAGCTCCCTGCAAACCCCCACCCAGCACTGCCACACGTGTACATGTGTGCACACTCACACAGACACCCGCACCTCCTCCCTGAGCAGCGATGATTTCTGTGCCTTACGATGACCCTTCTTGCAATCTTTCTGTTTTAATATGCTATCTCTTTTACCCGCTCAGAGTTCTACGTAGTCCTAATGAATTCATTCTGTACCTCCCTCGCCGAAGGAGATGTCTCCTATTAACATACTGAATTTTTGTTGTGCTGGAAGCCAGCTATTAAGAACCCTCTGTTTTCCTCCTCTAATGAGCTAGGCCTGTGCATAGCCGGGCCCGGGGGAATTCCCTTCCCACTCGTCCTGGGAATTTGCTTGCTCGCTTCCTGCTTCTTTGGGGTTAATTATTTTTTTCTTGGACCTCATCTCTTTCTCTTCCGTGGTTAACTCCTCATTCACTGGAGTTCATCTTCCAACAAAAAGTGCAGGGGAGTAAAATTCGGAGAACATGTTTATCTGAAGGCATTATTCTATACTTTGTCTTATTCGATGATTTGAATATAAATAAAATTCAAGGTGAAAATTAACACACACCCCCCAATAATTTGCAGATGTTGTTCATTGTCTTTTAGGTTCTTCTGTTGCCATTAAAATGTCCTGTTTCAGTTACCTCTTGCTGCGTAGGAAACTGTCCCAGATCCTAATGCCTAAAAACACTAGAGTGTCCTCTGCATTGGGTGGAGATTCTCACGCTGGATCCACCTGGTCTATCTCATGCAACGGCTCCCTGCTGGAGCCCAGCTTGGGGCTGGGTGCCGCTGGGAATTGTTTCCTGTGGGTGCTTCATCCCTAGGGGGGCTTGCCTGGATTGAGCTTCCCTGCACAGGGCAGAACTGGTCCAGAAAGGCAAGACCCCAACAGCTCAGGAAGCGTTTGCTTGCCACATAGTTGCTGGGGCCCGTCGGCTGGAACAGGTGCCATGGGCAAGCCCAGGGTGCTTGAGAGATGATCAGTCATGGGCCCTGGGAAGTTTGATTCACTAGGCAGGCATTGCTGATGTAGCAGCCTGCCGTAGCCCCCCCTCCGGTGCTTCACACCCTTGTATATGAAAAACACGTTCCTGCCTTAGCGGAACCCCCACCCTGAACCCCTCACATCACAACCATGAGTTGGTCTGCAGCAAGCCCAGATGTGCAGCGAGCTCTGTGGGACACTTCTCTCTTCAACGCAGAGAGCTGTGAATTAAAAACACACTCGACCTGCCTTTGGAACACTTACACACAGTAGAGAGAGGGGACAAAATAACTGCAAAAGACACTCTGAGTAGGAAAGGACAGGGGAACATAGATCACATAGACGCCACTGGTCCCAGCCATTCTGAAATCCAGCTGATCGCGTGTGAGGGTCCGTGTCTTGCAGCAAGAAATTGTCCTTGGTTAGAGACAAGTCTACATTCCCTAATCCATGATTTTCTATGGTTTGGGTTTCCACCCTTTGGGATTCTTCCTTCTAAAACAGCTTTTCTGTCCCATTAGAAATGCCCATGTTTTCATCAAGACAGTTGTCTCGCCTTTGTCTTGCCTGAAGAAAGTTGAGAGCCCCAGAAGTATCTTTTCTTTTTGAATGTTTTCTGCCCCTTTTAGTTCAAGCTTGTATAAGTCCTTTAAAATCTTCGTGGGCTTTCTACAAATCAGATTGTGCCCAAAGCCACATCTTCAGGTCCCAGAAGCCACGCCCGTAATCCTGTTTGCGTGAGCATCTCTCTCGGGGCCAAGATGACAGGTGCTAGAAACAAGACTTTCAAGATTATTAGAAGTGCTTTTTCCTGGTGAAGAAGGTCTACCAGGCTGGGGGCTTTCTGGGATCTTAACCAAGGTCTTATGGCTGCATCTTTGATTTACACTTTACCCCGAGGCTTCTGTGAAACTTGAGCCAGCCGGAGAGCCTGGAAATGTGAAACAGTTTTATTTTCAACCTCGTAAGTATAGATTGGAAATTCTGCTTGCATACTGAATAGTTCTCTCTTTCTCATCCCATATCTTATCATATGCAAATAACAGAAGCCAATTGGCTCTTTCAATATTCTGCTTAGAAATTTTGTTGCTTGCGTTAGGTTAACTCAGTACCTTTCTCGTGCTCCAGGTTACTGCAAACAGTAGTCTTGTTTCATTGCTACAGAGCACGGGTCACCACCTTTGGGTCCCCAGTATTAGTTTATTGCTGCACTGCCAGCCCCCTTGTCCTGCTGCCCTGTGACAGAGCCAACGCTTCACCTTTGTTCTATTTGTCACGTCGGTCCCCTACTTCCAGACCACTGCTCTGTTCACTGTGCATTGCTGCAAAGCAGAGCACCCTAATACTTGTGTAATCATTCAAACTTGAGAAACAATATTTTCATCATGACTGATACAGACCTTTGATCTGAGGATAGAAAAGTGGTCTGTTCTGTGAAAAGGGTGGACAGGAGCGTGAACATATGACTATAAACCTTGTTCACCAGTTTTTAAAACATGATACCCGAACATCCAGGTGGAGACTTCGTCTCGTTCGCCCCAAACGGAACTGAGGAATAGGTGTGTTTAAGATGTGTTTTTAAGTACAGAGTTTTGAAAATTCATCTACCTGGGGCTTAGGAAAGGTGGGCTGGTTCACCTGTGAGTGGGTTTTAATGACAAACCCCCAGCAGAGATGGGAAAGGTGGCTCCCAGGGCCATGGACCACCAAGCACGTGGTCTTGGGCATGCGGCCCCATCCCACCCGCTGCTATGCCCACTGGTGAAGCCAAGGTGGGTGGTCTGTGCTTCCCCATCCTCGCAAACCTAACAGTCCCTGACAGGACAGGCCGTGCTTTGAAACAAACCCACCCCATCTGAAAATTGGACTTACTATCCGAAGCAGACAGAGTGAATATTTGGGAAAACTCTCCAGAGATAATTGTCATCAAATAGCTTGATTTATCTTGGGTCAAGTACCGTAACAGTCCTGAGCTTTCCTTTGCTAATAAGCGTGATGCTAAGGTAAGCAGCAGGAGTAAATGGCTTTCTTAAAACATGTTTGTCACGCCTCAGAGATTCCTATGATTCTGGTGGTTAATCCAGTTTCTGTTCAGACGCATGAAAAAGAGTGAAGTTTTCTGGGTGAATGGGAAGGAGCTGTTCACATACCAACTGTGGGCACAGTGTGCACACAGGTCATTGTATGCCTGGGTCCATGTTTAGTTGATTCTCTTACTTAATTCCCAGAGGAATTGTGTATGATCAGGCTGGAAAACATTTCTGAGGACAGTCTGTAGGGATTCGCTGAAAATCTCTCCAAAGTCAGGAAAGTAGAGAGTCCTCTCTGCTTCCAAGTGAATTCGGCTCTCCAAGCTGAGGGTGTTGCTTCTTCTTGAGTAGATTAATTATTTAGTAGATGATGGTAGTGGATCGTACTCAAAGTCAGAAACAGCAAGATTGGCCTCACCCCTGAGACCTCACAAAGCGTAACATGAGCTGAAACAATGAGAAATGCAGTAGTGAACGTCTCTGTTGGGCTACACAGCCTGGGAATGTACTGGGCTTCTTGTTATTGAAGACTTTAAAAATGGAATACGAAAGGAGCTAAAAGTTAAGCAAGTTTTATGTTCCCACATACACTAAGTTGTTCTGAAAAATTTGGTAGGTGCTACCATTTTAAATTTATTTTAGACAGAGAGAGAGAGAGAGACAAAGAGAATGGTATCATTGTATAAAATATTCTCTTGTAAATATTTTGCAATTTATGAATAATTTCCTAAAATACGATTTTTTAAAAATACTTTATTATTTTTAGAGAGAGTATTATTTTCAGAAAGAGGGGCAGGGAAAGAGGCAGAGAGGGAGAGAGACATCCACGTGTGGTTGCTTTTCACCTGCCTCCAGGTAAGGACCTGGCTGAGACCTGGCTTGCAACCTGGTTATGTGCCCTGGCTGGGAATCAAACCAGGGACCTTTGGGTTCCCAGGCTGATGCCTTATCCACTGTGCTACCAACCAGGGGTTCAAAAACATGATTTTAAATGTATATGTAAGTTAGTCTTTTCCGGGTACCCACATTGGCACTGCTGCTGATTTAATTGGCCATTATTTCAATCGGTTGCTCATTTAAATTTATTTTCAATGGAAAGCTATGCTACAGTACTAAGAATTTTTATGCACAGATTATTATCACTATCTCTATCCCGGAGGATAGATTCCTAGATGTTTGTGAAGTTACAGGACAAAGGGAGCAACTTGGTACCAGCGACGGGTGAGTTTAAGGAAGTCTGTGCGGCAGGCTCACTAGCAGGTAAATTGGGGAAATTCCCTCCCTAGCACATCCGTCCTGGGAAGCCTGGCTTCAAATACACCTCTAACTCGTAATGCAAAACCAGCCTTTGGTTGTTTCATTCACAACCTTCTTGCCATGTTAGAACTTCCTGCTTCAAACAGTAGCCGCTGGCCACATCATTTAAATTTGAATGAGCTGAAGTTAAAACAGTATAAATTCGGTCCTTCCGCCCACCCTGGTGACAGTTCAAGTGCTCAGTGGCCACGTCACACTGGGCAGTGAGTCCTGCTGCTCCAGAGGCTGGACTTGGCTTCCACGCGCTGGTTCGGTGCTATTACCCATCTTCAGTCGCGCCTCCCTTTCCTTCCCTCCCCTCCTCAGCGTTCAGATGACCCCGAAGTTGGCCAGTGAGGCTCCTAGACTCGCCCTCATCCCTGTATTTCATGCACACAGGGGGATCACATGGGAAAAATCCAGGCTGGGTCGCGACAGGTACCGTGTAGTTGAGAATGACTTAACAAAAAAGCAATACTGCGCCACCAGCTTGCTTTTCAGATTTTTAGGAAGATTCCGGATGATCTCACGAGCCAAGGTAAAGTACGAAGCTGTGTGAGCTGAATTCTTGGTCAACGCCTGGAGCCTGTGTAGTTTGTGAATTTTGTGAAGCTTAATTTTAGGGACTTTAGGGGCTTTTCACATGGCACAGTAACTTGACAATCATTTCCCCCTTATTCCGGCGCCAGCAGCCTTGTAGGGCAGCTGCCACCGCCAGTCCTGTGAGCCGGCAGGTGAACGGCAGAGACGCCGTGTGATTGGTGCAGTGGCTCAGCTCTGGCCACAGGGCCCCTAGTTAAGTGAGACCTGCTCACCTTTACCACCCACATTGCTCCCCGAGGCCACGCCTTCCCCACTGGGGAACACTTGGAAAGTAGATAAAGGGCATTTAGATCTTTCTAGAACACTTGAGCCTTCCTTAAAAGTGAGGCACAAGCCAGTTACCGCCACATTGTTCTTCACAAAGGTTCCCTGTTTAGTCTTGATCCACACAATGCTGAGTGACAACTGTCACTGTTCCTAGCAGCAATAATAGCTGCTGACATCTCAGTACGCGTCACTACATGTCACGTGACCGTCAGCAGGCTGGAGTGGTCATTATTGCTATTACAGACGGGGGACCCAGGGGCCATGATGCCGTGCAGTGGACTCAGGGGGACCAGCTGGCCCAGGGCAGGGCTGAGCGTCCAGTCCAGGTGGCTACTCTGGAGTGCGGTGCTCAGCTGTGGCCCGTGTCGCATAAACCCAGCTGTTTTCTCCCCTGGGGACGAGGTCTAAGGCCAAATGAGACAAGAGACAGGAGACACGGGGCGCCTTCCAGGAGTATTGAGATTTCCTGCCCACGTGTCCTCCACCGGCAGCCCCCGCAACCAGGAGCTGCCGAAGGAAAGGGCCTGAGTGCTGGCTGGGTTCCCTTTAATACACGTGCGACACATGGAAGTCTTCATCTTTCATGGGCAACATTTCCAAAGATTGGGAGGAATTCAGTAATAAAAAGAGTGGACCAGAAAGCAGCGGCCAACATTTGGACCTCAGCAACAACTCACACTCATCACCCACTTCTGGCTTTGATGGCTGTTAATGCCCCGCAAAGTGGTGACCAGGGACCATTCCTGGAGCCCCTAGGAATCCCACCTTCAGTGGGTTCTGTAGGTTCCCTCCAGTCCTACTGAGCTGCAGTGGCAGTTCCTGAAAGCGTGCTCTCCGCAGGCGCTGTGAGTGGAAGAGGGAAAAGGAAGCGAATCAGAGCTGGGACAGGAAATGGCCCTCCACCCGGCTCACATGAAGGTATATAGAGGCATCCGAGAAGTAAAAGCCAGGTGGACAAGCAGGTCTCGGACCGGCTGGGGATACAAACTCCGGGGAGGTAAAGTTTGGGACGTTGCCCAAGTTCAGATGGAAGTGACACTTGAACATGAAGCTGCAAATGTTTTCATAGGGTGACAGAGTGCAGCTACTGAAAGTGTCCGCTCAGGGGCAGATCAGGATTCGGAATCCAAGCATGCAGTTACGAGCTGTGTGCCCTTGGACCATATTTTCTAACCCTCACTTGCCTCATCTGTAAAATGGGGCTAAGTGATCACCTATGTTCCAAGGAGTTAAAAGGCATAAAACATTTAAAGCAGTGGCTGGGATATAGTCAACACTATGGATTTAGCATCATTATTATTGTATGCTCTTCAGCTCTGAAGGAAATGGGGAGCAAACGAAATCTGGGGGAGCTTTGGGTTGAGGCTGTGAACGCGTTAATCCATTTGCCATTGGTCAGCACACATTCGACGGGGAAGGCAGGCGCAGAGTTCCTCCCACAGCCATGCTCACTCCCACAGAAACACGCGGTGTTTTAGAGCTGAGGTCTGGCCAGGGTCGGAACGAACACTCCCTTTTTAAAGCAAAATGTCAATGGATTCTTTACTGCCATTCATTTGGAGTAACGTACATAAACAGTGCGCTCGAAGACTTAGTAGTAAATGTTAGCAATACAGACGTTGATGCAGAAACAGGACTGTTTACTAAGTGTAACATCCAATGATGCCTCGGATGTTATATTGGACTTCCACTGTGAAAATAATATTCAGGAAATATATAAGAGAGAAATGTGTTGGAGGCTGATAAAGCGGAGGAAATGAAATAATGTCATTAATAGCTGGAAGGACGGAGCGCCGCTGACACGTGCGTGGCTGCCCACGATGGGGGCGCGGGGCGGGAGGGTAACAGCCGCGTCCGGCGTAGGACGGGCCCGCGATTCATTTCCCTGCATGCCACCTCGACTTCTGAGATAATGCTGGGACCTGAGGTGATGCTTTATCAGGTCTTTCAAGACAGTTTTCTGTCATTCTGTGAATGTTGTGGCAGAGAAGATAAGTTTACAGAGGCAGGCTGATGCAATGGGTTCACTTCAGAGGGGATCTTTGCAAAAACCTTCATAGTCTAGCTTATAAGGCATTTCGTAAGAAACTGCTCACAGCAGATATTGTACTCTTTAAGGGAAAAATATTTTTGAACCACAATTTTGTTGTCGTATTTGTTAAAGAGCATTAAAATAATATTTTAAAAAGGTTTCATTTATTTTTAGAGAGTGGGGAAGGGAAGGAGAAAGAGAGGGAGAGAAACATTGACCTGCTGGGTCTGACATGTGCCCAGCAGGGACTGGACCTATGACCCGGGCACACGCCCTGACTGGGAATCGAACTGATGACCTTTGGCTTTGAGGAATGATGTGTATCCAACCGAGCCACTCTGGCCAGACCTAAAAGAACATTTAAATATTATGGAAAAACTGTATAAAATATTCAAGTACCTTTTTTTTTTTTAATGGGAGGCCATATCTTCTGAATTATAATAAAACCATGATTCTTTTGGCTTCTTTTTCCCCACCTTTTGCATGCAGAAAC
Source organism: Noctilio leporinus (assembly GCA_004026585.1). Classification (NCBI taxonomy): domain Eukaryota; kingdom Metazoa; phylum Chordata; class Mammalia; order Chiroptera; family Noctilionidae; genus Noctilio; species Noctilio leporinus. Next base: position 13,074 of record PVIW01010468.1, read on the forward strand.
AGTTTTAGATGGTCGTACTTACAGCAAGCACACTATTTTATCTTTTCATTTTAGAAGAATGATGACACAGCTTCACGTAACTTAAAATATTTCTAAACTAGTGCATGATCCTCCTGCAGGAGTGGTCGGCCGGCAGAAGCAGGTATGGAGCCAGGGGTCACGATGCTGCAGGGATGTACCCCACTCATACCTCGTGAGACTCCGTGTGCTCATGTGTGTGTTTGGACCTCATGCAAGCTTGTATGTCCTTTCTATGTGCTCCTCTGGCATGTTTTATGGGTTGACAAACTATTCCTAATTACCAAATTTTCAATATAAAATTCATAGAATTCTGTTACAGAATAATATATTTTTTAAAAAACCCTTCAGCTGTTTTCTGTGACTGTTGTTATTAAATCCTGAGGGTCTGTGCAGCTGCAGGCAGAATTATGTCTAGGGTTCAAGTTGGGTCATTGACCTGTGGCTACTTCTTCAACACCACCCCCCCATAGGACAGTCCATTCCACAAGGAGTGGCGGGCGGCATATCTCTGTATTTGACACCTTGTCCTCATTCTACCTGAAATTGCTAACCAGCACTGTGCCTGGTATCCTGTCCTCACTACTCCGACCCAGGGTTTGTGTCTGCTTGTGTCAGTCTACCAACTTAAATGTCCTCTTCCTCCGAGACAACTCACGACATCCCAGGGCCGTGTCTGACCACCTGTCTGGGCACGGAGCCTCGGGCCACTGACCCCTGAACTCCAGCATCATGCCAGTTTTCTCTGCCTCTGCTCCGTTCCCCCAGCCCCCCACCTCTCGACCCTCCCTTGTGCTGTGCTTCTCTTCCTGCGTCAGACGTCTGGCTCGACTGTGATGAGGGGTCTGCCGGAGTGGCAATGAGACGCCACTGGGAGGCTGGGGCGTTCAGGTTCAGAGAGTCTTTGAGGAGAACAGGAGCCCAGGCTTCCCAACTCCACTGAGAAGAGCGTCTGGGGACCCACCGCACACACAGGAGTGCAAAGAATGGCCGTTATGTTTGATAAAGGCAGGCTTGTCCTTGACTGGAGATTGGCACCGTGATGGTAAGAAATCGTCCTCCATTCAGCGCTGACGATAAACCCCGACCCTAATAAAACGACAACAGTTGGCCTTGAAGACTTTAAAAAAAGGCTGCCCTCAGTCGTGAGTGACCTGATGGGCGGGCGCCACCTTGCTGTCCCTGCTCTCTGCCCCCTGCCGGAGCCAGTGGACATATCCACGTTGGGGGCGGCTGGGCTGTGGAACCCCAGGAGCAGAGCTGGGTGGCGAAGGCAGGTGGGCGTCCGGACAGGGTCAGCCATCTGGACAGGAGGCCGCGGAGCTGCCAGAGGCCGTGGGAGGCCCCCGGTGGGTCCAGGCAGGCCACGCGTGAGACGCGGGGGCAGCTGCGGGAGAGGGACGTGGGATAGAGCCCAGCTGCTGGGGTCTGAGTCCCGGCTTTCCACCTGGCAAGCACTGTGTCCTTGACAAGGACGTGCCTCCTTTACTTCTAGAAGGTTGGGTAAGGGCGGCATCCTCCCTAAGAACGTGCTTGTCACTGAAAACTAGCCCGGGAGGGGGTACCTAGCCCCATGCTAGGCAGGGAGTAGGGGGTGACTTCATGCTGAAGGTGGCTCGTGAGTTCTACCGACGTGGACAGACGGCCAAGCCTCAGACGCGTGGGGTCAGGAAGGGACCAGGACACCAGGTGGGGGTGCTTCACGTTGTTACGTACTTGCTCACACGAGCCCCAGGAAGAAGACACCCAGCTCACCCTGTGACAACTATAGGGAGGAACAGAGGCTCTTGAGAACTTCTGCCAGGGACCACAGCTGTGGGCAGACAGGACAGAACCCAAGACAGTTCCCCCAATCCCGGGGTTTTCCCATCACGCGTACCTCTCTTCACCCTGAACTCTGGTTCCAGTTCTGGGTCCGATGGCACAGCCCTCACCCCACACCCTGTCCTGTTGTCTTGTCCCTCCCGCTGAGTGTGACACGGAGGAAAACTGCAGCGGAGATGCTGGCGGGGGGAGAGCGAGTCTTCACACCAATGCTAGAAGCTTCCACCTTAAGAAACGAGAATTCAAAGGGCAAAAATAAATGCTAAGCAAGCAGAAATCAACGACATCAAAAAAAGACAGCCCGCAGAGAAAATCCACGATACCAGAAGCGAAGGCCTTGAAAAGGCCAATGAACCGATAAGCCTCTGGCAAAAATGAGTTAAAAAACAAAAAGAAAGGGAGACGTAAATTTGCCATGACCTGCAATGAGAGAGGACCCTGGAGACGCTCGGCAGAAAATACGGAAGTTCCATGAGCAATTGCTGGGGTCCTGGGAGAGTTACTCACCGTCACTTTGTACTAAGGGCGGTGGTGTTACCATGAACGATCAGATTACTGCACAAATTAAGTGAACATGGAGAGAGATATGATTGCTAGATAGACAGACAGGTAGGTCTAACAAGGTCCTGGCGTATGAGGGGTGCTGCAGAAATATTTCCACTGTGGGCAGCTGTCACTTGTGTGACACTGGCCATGTCGTGGTCACCAGAGGGGGCCAGGGAGCTCCTTAGAGTGGGGTGACGAGGGAAAACTCACGCACGAGTTCCACATAGAAGCAAGGCCCGGAGGGAGGCGTGCAAGGCCGGCCAACACGGGCACGGGCCAAGAGAGGAGCATGAAGGGAAGGTGTCACGGGACAAGAAGCGCCGAGACAGCTGCGTCCAGAACTAAGTGCCATTCCAGAATGCAGTGGGGCCCGTGGCCTTGAGTAGGAAGTTCAAGTGCAAGGTCAGTCACCTGGGGCCACTTTTACGGGACACAGATCCCGCAGAAGGAATCTGGACGGGCTCCTGTAGGATAGGCAATGGGAGAACATGACGCTTGAAAAGTTGACATTGTTTAAATTATATTTTTACAACAACTACTTGGAGATTGAACAATTGGTGTGTGGGGGAGGGAGGTGGGGGTAGAAAGACCCCATGGGAGGCTAAGAAAGTGGCCAGAACCCAGAGTGGCAGTTTCGTAGGCTGGGGTCAGGGGGCTTTGTGTCTGGCACCACAGAGCTCCGAGTTCCCGAACCAGGTTTCTCCACCCGCCGTCGTGAGCCGTGACCCAGCTTTGGTGGTAGCAGAAAAGGCAGCACACGCATCACGTCCCCCACCCCGGCCAGAGCGTTGCATTTCAGACTCGTGTCTCTGATGGAGCTATTCCCGTGCCATGCTGTCACACGAGTAGCCTACATGCTCATGCTGGCAACCAGCGCAGACATTTCTGTGCGAAGCTTCGATACCCTGCCTGGTTGGTTTTTCCTTCGTGTCCGGCCTCTGGGGCCTGGGCTGAAACGCCTTCCTTCTTTAACCCACGTGCGCACCTTCATGGCATCGGCAGTTACCGGGCCAGGAGCCCCCACCTGCGTCCTCCCTCAGGGGCCCTCCCCCCTCGTCCCGGCCTGCGGAGGGTCTGCTCTCAATCCGCCACCAGGCCGGGCCGGGGGCTACAAATGGCCACAGAAGCCACCCGTGTGTGGCCCACCGGACACCTGCACCCACTGCACCTCTGCGATCTTACCTGACTCTCCCTCCTGCCACGGGTTTGCTCTTAAAAAGCTCCGAGGCCTTGACTTGCGTTGGTGGCCCCCTGAAGTGACCTGAACAAGGCTGGGGTCAGCGCCTGCACCAGTCTTACCGTCGCAGTCCTGCTTCCCTGATCCCGTCCCGCTCTGCATCCCCAGGGGCTCCCTCTGCTGTTGCCGAGCAAATCCCTGCAGGCTCCCCACCTGTTCCCCTGTCGGGGCTGCGCACCTCAAACGCAGTCGGCTCCTTCCCTGACAGGTGCGTGTTTAGTCAGGCTTCCAGGTAATTAGAACCGTACCCTAAACACTTAAATAAGCAACATAAACAATGAAAAGAAGTTCATGTTCAGTCATTCGGCGCTCATTATTCAGGATCAAATGAGCCTACGGGGCCTTTTATCGGATCGGGGAGGCCGTGCGTGGGCCTTCCGTGCGCCAGGTTGGGATGACGGTCTGCCGCTGGAGCCCTTCCTCAGGACACTGCCTTGTCATCAGGCCGAAAGGTTTTCTAAGGTTCTGTTTAAAAAAATATTCAAGTTTGTAGGCTACTGGCTTCCTATTAGAATTGTACAAAGCAAACCTGAAAAAAAAGGTAAATGTTAGAATAATGTCAAATCTTGTTTAACGGGTGGAGAGCCAGATATTTTTAATGTATCTAAGTCTAATAATTCATTCTTGTTTACTTTCATTTTAAACCAGGCCGAACAAAACAAAACAAAACACAACCGTGTCCCTGTGGCCTTCCTGTTCCAGCGCGAGTCAGGAGAGGGACGCAGGGTACGCAGCCTGGGTGGTGGCCACGGCAGGGGGTGAGTCTGCGTGTCCCCCCCACGCTGGGCGTGCGTCCTGTGCTGTGAGTCACCTGGCGTTTGCAGAGGGTCTCCGTGGAGGTGCCACGCGCCCGCCTCTAGATCCAGGGTGACGGCGCAGTGCAGGCTCTGGGGACTAACGATCTCGCCTCCTCTCTCCCCTTGGCTGGGGGACCCGACCAGCGTCCTCCCCTGGAGCCCAGCGGCAGCCAGCCAGAACACCGACTAGCGTGTTCTCCCTGCCATCCCCACGGGCAACATGGACCCCTTGTCCGCTAAGTGTCCTCTCTCGGCCGATACTTCACTAGGCACGTCATTCCTCCTGAGAGATTTTTACCAAGCAGCCCCCATGCACGTGCTGTGAGACAGATGCACCTGGACTCGGGTGTGGGGCACAGGACTTGCCCCGAGTCCCGCAGGGACTGCCCACCAACTGGGCACGCCGGCCGGGCCGGGAGCAGATAAGGAGGAGAAAGAAGTGCCATCAGTGCCCCAGACAGCGCTCACGGAAGGCCGTGCACCTGCGAGATTGTTCCGGAGGGGAAACAGCTCTTAAGAGCAAATACTTATGAGCCTTCACTGGCACAAGTGAGTCCTGTGTAATCTGAGTATAAATGGGCCCCTTTTATTCTTTTATAATGGCTCATACTAACTCTTTGAGGAAAAAGGGCTTAAGAACTCAATTTAAGCAGGGAACGGCTCCTTGCTTGATTTACATGGAGACGGGAGAGGAGTCCTGTTTCCAGAATGGCTGCTGGGGACCCCACAGTGCTGCCTGTCCTGATTTTTTGTGGGGTCGTTGCAGTCCTTGGTCCCAAGTCTCCTGTGCTCACAGATCTCCTGGTGAATCCGGGTGGCCTCTGTCCACCCCAAACTAGGTCCCACCCCTCAGAGAGCCAGAGCTGCTGGGACGGTGAGTGCCTGGACCCACCCTCCCTCTGGAATCAGAAGCCATCACAGCTCCGGCAGGCAATCCCAGGGAGCCCTGCTCTTTCCCTTGCAAATACTTCAGTGCCTCTTGGACACATAAATGCTGGTATTTTCTCCCCTTATTTTCTTTTAGATTTTATTTATTATTTTTAGAGAGAGGGGAAGGGAGAGAGGCAGACATCAGAGAGACTTCCATGTGTGGTTGCCTTTCACCTGCCTCCAGCTGCGGACCTGGCTGGAGACCTGGCTTGCAACCTGGTTATGTGCCCTGGCTGGGAATCGAACCAGTAAGTCCCCACGCCGGGCCAGGTGCAGTGTGAGACCCAGGGTGGGACTCAGGATGGGGTGAGCGTAAGCTTAGGAACTAAATGCCCTGAACAGCTCGATGCCTTTCCTGCCCGTCCTCCCCGGGAGGCTTGACCTATTAGCAGAGTCCCTAGCTAACAGTTTTAATTTTTTTTCCAATGTCCAGGGAATTGTTGAATTCCATGTGGCCCAAAGTCTTTTGCACTGAAAACCTTCATGATTCTAACTGTTAGTACTGTGACTTTTTAGTGCGCCCAGGAAGGAATTGGTCTCATCCAACGGAACCTCGCACAGTGGCAGAAGCATTAGGGGTCTGCTGTCCGGCCACCCGTGACCACTGAGCTCTTGAACTGGGTCCAGTGCAACCGAGGAAATCTAATCTCCAATTCTATCCATTTTAATTTGTGTGCGTTACTGCGAACAGCCTGGGACTGGCGCACTTTGCTGCGGTGTTCAGGGGCTGCCCTGGGGCAGAGGTGTGCGTCTTGGCCTGAGTCACTTTGCCTGTCCTCTCGTGCAGGAGTCAAGTGGCACCTCTGGTAAAAAAAAAAAAAAATACACATCCTGGTTTTGTTTATGCTGTGGGGTAATGGGGAGCAATTTAAAGAAGACACGGGGCAGTTTCCAGACTTCTGTAATTCCCCCTGAATTGCTCACAAAGCAACGATTACTGTCGTCTTGTTAACCACAGGGCCACCTAGGCCACAGAACCCACTCTTGTCACATGTGGGACAGACAGACAGACGACAGCATGTCCCCGGGAGCAGTGGGCATCCTGACATGCCCCACATCTTTGGTTGCGGGGAGCGGGGGTGGCACGTGGCTGCTGTGGGGCTGTCCCTTCTGAATTTGAGGCCATCTGGGGCTATGCTAGGGGAGGGATTGGCATTTTTCTTCAAGTGCTGCTCTTCTTTAGTAAAAAATACTTTATGGAAATTATTTCAGAGAAAGGATTATGACAATAATGATGATAATACTAATAATAGGGTTATTATGAGAGATCTTTTTATAAAAGACTCTGTAAGCCTAATCCAGAGCAGGCAGGGACAGGCGTGGGACAGCTGGCCTGGCCTGGGGCGTGGCCTGCGGGGACTGGTCAGCGCTGGGCAGCTAGGACGGTGGGGACCGAGCCGGCAGCTGGTCCGACTGGGCTCCGGCCCCTCCAGTCGCTGTGTCTGGGGCGCGTGACAAAGTCACGTGACCTCTTTGTTATTCTCTTCGTAGAGCTGATCACAGTACTGACCTCGTGAGGCAGATGCAAACACGGAATCGCGTAATTCAGCCTTTCGCGTGTGGGAACATTTTGCAGAGTACTTAGCCTCTCATCTTAATAAAAATTCAAATAAAAACTCAAAGGTTTGATAGAATGCTTTCCAACGCCCAAACATGGGTGCTTTCTGGGTCCTTACCCCGGTAGTTAACACGTGGATCGATGGGGCATTTCCACTGTGGTATATAACCATTAGCTCAAGGTCGGGTTACATGCCAAGAGGTTGGGTGACTCCGAAGCCAGGTGTAAACCGCTTCCTAACGCAGACCTGGATGGCGGTGAGGTGCAGTGATAAAGGCAAAACGCAGGGTTGCGTGAAAACGCCCTTCGCTGACCCGCAGAGCACCCAGGAACCAGCCGTTTGCCTCGCCTAGCTGAGTGGGGCTTATCGTGATGCCTAATTTATTTTATCTAAAATCTGTTACGCAGAGGGCACTTCACAAATGCTGATTTTAACATGTACGCATACAAGACATTTTTAACGCGTGCAAATGTGCATTTAGTGTGGGCGTGTGCATGCTTCTCGGTCACCCACCTGCGTTGCGTCTTCCTACACCTCAGGCACTGCTCGGCCTTCCCTCCGGCCCTGGCCGTCCTGGGACTCCCCCTGGTGCCACCGCCTTTCTAAGCGCCGACGTCTGTGATAGGAGAGCACATGCCGTGCTGCTGTCTGCCCCGTGCTTCCGCCCCTCTGCTCCGCTGCTGGAGACGCACGCCTGGAGCATGTCCTCTCTGTGTCCCGGCCGCAGCCCCGCCTCGCTGTTCCCGGAAAGGTACACGTAGGGCAGCCGTACACCTGAGAAAGCAGACTTTGTTTGGAGGACGCCGCGCTAAATAAAGCCGCATTGTTTCCTAATAACATATGTTTGCCTGCATCCTCACTTGATGAGATTCCCTTTTAAGTTGATAAACCCAAATCTGTTCCTTTGTGCAAATATTTATTTTCCTCCATGGTGTAAGCACGTGCCTCAGATATGATGGCAAGGCCCAGAATAGCATATTTACATCTGTTTAGCAAACTTTAAAAACTGAGAGCCTGGAATCTCGTATTCCCCGCATCTCTGCAGAAGAACGGAGCTCCTGCTGCCGCCAGGAAGAACTGGCTCCACCTCACGGGTCAGGCCGAGGCCTGAAGCCTGACTCGAGATGAGGGGATCACAGGACTGGAAGAGAACTTCTTGGGGGTCTTGGGACTCTTTTCCTCTGGTTGCACTCCTGGAGCAGCTGATGCTGAGCTCAGTCTGGAATGGGGTCCCCTGTGGGGAACTGGGAGGTGGGGAACAAGCAGGCACCAGGCTCTGCTTCTCCCTAGTTCACCTGATTTGTTTATAAACAGCCTCATGTTCATCATTCTCTGCACACAGAGGTGGCCAATGTCCTGCTGCTCAGGGAGAAAGCACAGGATTCTTGCTGAATTATCAAAAGAAAGATGCCTTTCCACTGTGATTGCCTATTCCCTTACCTCTGACACCAAAGTGAGAGCCGTGCAGGCACCTCCATCCCGGACACGGGCTGTAACACGTGCTGAACAGAACTGCCGAATGAACCTGCTGTCTGTGGTTCAAAGGCTCCCCCGGAGTACCAGCCAGGGGCCAGGACCAAACACCAATGTGAGGGTCGGGGTCGCGTGACTGTCTATTGTAGGCAGCTGGCACCAACACCCCGAGCTTCCAGCAGGGCGTGGATGAGGTGATGCCCTTGGGGAGAGGGGCTGGGAAAGGTGAAACAGGTAAGGAGGAGAGCTGACCTGAGGACTTGCTGATCTCTGCTGGGGACCCCAGAGGCCCCTGCACAAGGCCGGGGTGTCCTCCTGAGTTGGAGGGGCTGCTCCAGGGCATGGGCTTCAGCAGACTTCTGGGTCTGCGTGCATGGGGCAGCTGACTCCCACTTGAGGGGACAGAGACGCCCCAGGGCAGGAAGTGAGAGGCAGGAGCCAGTGCAGCCCCTGCAACCCCTGCTTCAGGAGCTGTGGGTGGGGAAACTCGGGGGAGAGGCTGCGAGCTGTCCCGGGGGGTGAGTCGGTACAAAAGCTGAAGGTGACTCCTTGGAGATGTCCCCGGGGGTGGGGGTCACGGGCTGCAGAATGACCATACATGGGAAGCCAGGGCTTTTTGTGGAGACTTCTGTACCCTCCCCATCTTGGAATGTGACTTCACCTGGCATCTCGACAGTGAAAGCTAGAAAAACCGCAGTGGCCCCCTGACGGGGCTTCCGGGAGACTAGAGCCTGGTTTCCAACGGCCTATGTTGGCAGGTAAGTTGGGGTAACTGTCACGGCTGGTCATCAATCCATCGAATAACCGCAGAAGCAATGAGTAAGTGGTTATTTCCCAGGGAAAATCCAAAATCCTGGCTCAGTTTGAAGTAACGCACGTAGCACGGGAAAGGCTGAATCTAGTCGATGATTACCCAGAGCCCCAATTCCAGGAAACTGTGAAGACAGTGCCTCAGGGTAAGCAAGTTCTGCTCGGAGCAGCAGAATTAGTATGGTATTGGCCCACCTGAATGGTTTTAAACTTTTAAAAAAGAAAATTCTTTTTCAAATGATCTACTAGGTACCGTGCCAAAAATATCAAGTGGGTGAAAGTAGCCTTTACCTATCACAAATGTATTTGATAAGTTCTGTCTTGAGCATCTCATTCATTCTGGTATTATGTTCCGGCTGCACGAGAATCCAGCACCTTGATTGTGCAGAAAGAAACAGGCAAACAGTGATTTTTTTTAAAGGTGTGCCTTGTTCTCTCGGGACTTAACGGATGAATCTGTTACAAAAGTTGAAAAAGTCAATGAGAAAACCTTTGTTGAGAACGCAAACCAGCCATCAGCAACATCTCGTTTCTCCTAGACTCACCGCAATGCCTAACGACTCTCACAGTCAGCCCACAAATCTAAACTAGACAAAGAGCAAAACGAAACCAGCCGAAGCCAACACAAACAAGGGACCCTGGAGAGAAGCCCCTTAGGGTCCTGGAACTCTCCATCCTGAGACAAGCACACGGGGACCTGGCGGAGGCCCAGCGTGGGCTGCACGGTGCGCGGTTCTTGTCTGGACTTCCAAAAAGCAAAGGCCCTGGAAGATCTGAACGTTCTGAGCGCCGGAGGAGAGCTCTAATCTGCTTTTGAATGATGCACCTGACCAACTTAAGCTCACTTGCAAAAGGCCGGCAAAAGCTGGTCAGATCCGTTCCAAAACAGAGTAAGCTGGTCTTACAAATGGATGCATCGGTGGCCTCACACGCGCGTGTTAACATTTTCCAAAGCACGACACCGTTTAAAAATTGCTGTGTATATTAAAAAGGAAATTCATTTCTGTAACTGGAAGCGAGTCATTTCTAGAATCTGTTTCACTTGAAACTCAGCCTGTATTTTAAAACAGAAACGCAGAAGCATGTCTTAGCTCAGGCGTAGTGGGCTGTGGCGCCCAGGCCTCGCCACCAGTCTTGGCGTCTCCCTCACGGCCCTCAGAGTCTGCCGGTCCTTAACCTCCTTCGGTCCCATTATAGCACTAATCATTGTTCCATTTTCAAAAGAAGGTGGCTTGGAGAATCAAATACTTGCATTTTGTGCGAGTGCTTGGGCAAGAACTCGCCGCCCTACGTGTCTATTAAAGAAGTACATGGCCCTGGCTGGTGTGGCTCAGTGGATGGAGCACCAGCCTGCGAACCCTAAGGTCGCAGGTTCAATTCCCAGCCAGGGCACGTAACCAGGTTGCAACCCAGGTCTCCAGCCAGGTCCATAGCTGGAGGCAGGTGAAAGGCAACCACACATTGATGCTTCTCTCTCTTTCTTCCTCCCTCCCTGCCCTTCTCTCTGAAAATAATGAATCAAATCTTTTAAAAAAATGTTATTCCTTACCCCACAATAAAGTACTCGGCCCTGATCAATAGGAAAGAATGTATAAAGAGAAGAGAAAAATCACTTCTACCTGCATGGTTGGAAGCCAACCCCCATACCCAAATTGATTCTTCTCATTCTTGCCTTTTATTTCTTACTGACAATTTAATATTTAAGCATGACCATGTTTACATACAATTTTTACTTCACTATTTTGTCTTGATGCTAAAACAGGTATTTTCTCACATCACACTGTGGATTTTTACAGCTTCAAACACCAGGAGTCCACAGAGCCATCGTGCTGACTTCCATGCTACCTTCTCTTGTAAATGAGGAATGGTAGCTTTGGGAAAGAGCACATTTGGGATCAGATAGCCAGAAATAGCTATCTGATCGCTATGTCTAGGGGGCAGTAGCCTCAGTGTCCTTATTATCCAAAGATCAACACAGGGGATTCAGGCCACAAGCACAAGACCTTAGGAGAAGAACAGGGAAGCAAAGCCAGGAGACTGTAACTAGAGGTGGCTCCGTCGGAAAGGAAGGCTGGGCCAATGGTTGTTATGTACCATTAGTAACTTGGAATGGGACTCCGTTAGGAGATATGGCCCTTACAGGGGTAATTTTGGTGAAGACAGGTCATTAGAATATCCTTTAATTCAACGTGACTGGTGTTGCGATAAGAAGAGGACATTAGGATACAGACACACATAGAAAGAGGACCTGTGACACAGAGAGTGAAGTCACAGGGAGAGGACGGCCATCTCCAAGTCAAGGAGTAAAACCTCAGAAGGAACTAACACCTTGATCGAGGACGTCCAGCCTCCAGAACTGCGAGAAAGTAAGTGTCTGGAGTTGACGTCCCCCAGCCTGTGGCCCTGTGTTATGCAACCCGAGCCCTGGAGCCCTGTGGCTAAGACTTTGGGGGGCTGGGATGAAATCCCAATCCCACCTGTAGCCACTCCGTGCCTGACGCAAGCCCTCCATTCTCTGGGTCCCCATCTGGGACCTGGCGACAGAGCCCGACCTGCCCGCAGGGAGGGTCAGCTGAGGACCGAGTTTCCTTGTCCAAGGCCCTCAAGCTGCACCTGCCACGCCGTCCATGCTGCATCAGCGTTCATTATTTTCCTAATATAAATATTAGGAAATATTAGTAAATATAACGTCAAAAGCATTTGGCCTGAGAAAGACCCAAGCTGAAATCCTAGATCTGCCACTACCTAGCGATATTTCTATTGGCACGCCTGTTGCGGGGACTCTTGTCCTTTGGAAAATAAGAGAATGATGGTGAGTTCAAGCTTGCAGGAGGCGGGGACGGAGACTTGGCAGTGGTCCCGCCCCATCCCCAGCTCTCACCGCCTTGTCACCAGCCCTCGGGATGCGTGTATGGGGGGGTGAGGGGCAGGCCGAGGACTGTTGTGCAGGCGGCCTGCCTGACCTGCTGTCTTCTGGGTGTGGCCCATTCCTCCCATCAGCCCTACCTCTGTTTACCTGGTTGCTCCACCTGGCCCTGAATTCCCAGGGAAATCACATAAAAGTGATCCCCAAAAGTCCTTTCCACCCAGAACCGAGGACGGGGAAGCCTGTGAAAGCAGCATGCTGTAAAGCAGACATATTTCGCTCGAGTGGAGCTGATTGAGGCTCAGTCCTTGTTCCCTGTCCAACAGCAACCCGGCTGCCCTTCCCTCCGCATTGCAGTTCCCCGAAGTTCAGCCCCAGGCTGCCTGCAGCTCACGCCCCCGCCAGGGTCTCACAGAGCGAATCCCCTGCCTGTGTGAAGGGCGTGCGTTTGGGCTCAGGAGTTCCCCCCGCTGAAGACGGGCTGTTCTCTTGGCCTCCGAGCAGGCAGGGCCCAGCTTTGCGGGGGACATGGACGGGGTGCTGAGAGCTGGGACTTGGACATCGGTCCCACCGGGCTTGTTGGGAACTCGGGGCTTTCCGGGAGGAGCTGGGGAGGCGGCAGCTCCCCGCCTGAGACTGGGTCCTGCAGGGACAGCCCTGGGGGCTTGTTCTGGGCCTGGCGAGGCCCTGCGAGGCTCTGCCCCTCCTGACAGCCCACCTCAGCCCCTCTACGCAGAAGCAGAGGCAGCACTTTGGGGAGAAGCTCTAAAGGGCCCAAGGTGTCCTGCCACTTCCAGCCTTGCAACCAATAGCTCATTCAGCAGCTTCTCTGCGCCGCCCCACGCACCTCGCCTCCAGGAAAAATAAAACAGAGCCGGCTGGTGATGGGCTGAATTACTGTCTCTCCACGAAGGTCGTGTGTCGCAGTCCGAATCCCTGGGACCTCAGGTGACAGACCCTTTACAGAGGAAACAAGTCTAAATGAGGTCGCTAGGGTGGGCCCGAAACCTGGTTTGCAGTGTCCTCTTAGGGAGGGGACATTTGGATGCCCAGGTGCAGAGAGGGCAGACGGAGTGGGGACACAGGGAGGAGACAGGCCACAGAGGGAACCATCCCTGCGACCTCCAGATGGCTGACATCTAGCCCCCAGGACTGTGAGCCAGTAATTCCTGGGGTTTAAGCCATTCAGCTAGTGGCACTTACAATGGCCCCGGCAAACTGTTCCCCCCATGGGACATGGTGTGCTTTCCAGTAGAAGCATTCATCTCAAGTGCTCCAAAAATGCGTTCTCCTGATTGTTCTAGGCCTCGCGTCATTGGCGGTATTGGTATTGTTCTCACGACTGATGCTGATGGCTAGACTCGTCATTCCTGATATTGGAAACAAAAGCTGTGCCCTCTGCTGGAACCCGTGCAGTCTTTGTCCCCCCGACTTCAGGAGCAGGCTATCTGGAAATGTGTGTGCGTGCGTGTGTGTACGTGTGTACACGCACATGTGTGCATATTTCATTTCACAGCTTGGCTGTGGGGTAGCAAGGGGCTCTTTACCTCTCTTACCCACAGGTACTTACTAGGCCCACTGCACAGAGGGCTCTGGGTCTAGAAACCTGACCTTGGTTCGCCGCCACGGTGGCTCTATGGTTGGTACAACCGGGTGTCCGTGTCCCTTTGGTGTAGCAGCCAGTTCCCGCAGAAAAGGCAGAGTGAGGGTGCTGCGTCCTGAACGGGTCTGGGTCTCTCCTTAAGCACCCGTGGGCCTTTCGGCTGGCGACTGACCCTCCCAGGACCCCCTGCGAACGCAGAGGCAGAGCCTCTCACCTGTGACTGCTGCTCAGAAGGGACCGTCACCTGAGTCAGGCAATGCCCGTCCTTCCATCTGCGGGTAGCCCCATCCCACCCACCATGAAGTGCATCTCTCTCAGAAAAAGTACTTTTTTTAAACGTAGTTTAATCATCTGCCTGCCACCCGATTAGCATTTTCAAGGGGCTCGGAGTTAGTGGAAGCAGATGGTTTATCTTCTCTCACCGTGTTTCAACTTGGACATTATATCATTTCTATATCGAGCTCCATCCTCGCGGCATTCAAGGAACCGTTCCAAACCTCGCGCGCTGTGTTTTGACTTATTTAATGCCGACGCGCGTTCGCCCGCGGTAAACATGATTTACCAAAATACTTTCTCGGGAGAGTCTGCGCTCGCTCCTCGCCGGCGTAATTAGCCGCGGCGCGCGCGCTGCAGCTCCGCCAGGGTGCGGGAGCCGCACGCGGCATCTTGCAAATGGGCCTTTATGCTCTCCAGCTGCTCGCACCCCTCGCTGGAACCTCCCGAGTGGGGTGCTCTTCAACCGTGGGCAGGAAAGTGGAACGCCCCCGGAGTTGCCACTTCAACCCGCAGCTCCAGGCACCGGGGACCGGAGGCCCGTCAGGCCAGACGCTTGGGGACGGAAGAGCCCCAGCTGGGACAGTTGGGGTTAGCAGCCTTGGGTGCAGCTCTGAGTGTCCCGACATGGGGCTGAGTGCCTCCTCCCCTTGAGGAGGAAGACACGTCCCTTTGAGGAGCAGGAGTAACGTGAAGCCACAGAACATCGCACGCACTTGGCCGGCTGTCAGAGCCAGGCTCCCCACCGCCTCGTGCAGAGGACAGGAGCGCCCTCGTGCTGAGCCTGGTCCTGGGCAGGTCAAAGGCACCCCCTTTGCAGGGTTGTCGGAAGGGTTAGGGTCCACGCTTGTGTGAGCTGACAGGAGGGAGTCCAGCAACAAGGCGGGTTTGCCATAAATAATTTCTGTGATGTCTTCCAGGTGGGGAAACTGAGGTTCACGGAGATTGTTTGACTTGGCTGTGTCACCTCATAACAAAGGGATCCGCGTTTAAACCTTAGTGTCTGCCTCACGGAGGAAAAACACGCATATAGGGAAATGCAGAAATAGAGGTCAAGGGTGATTGGAGTTCCCGTCTCTGGCCGCCCCAAACTCCACTCCTCAAACGCTCCAGACGCAGCGGTGGCTGCCTGCCTGCTGCCTGGGTCCTAGCCCGTGCTGCCCTGCTGGGCTTGTCCTGGGGGGACAGAGCCCCCTGCGTGTGACCATCACCCAGCCCACTGCCCTTCTTCCCAGGAGTCGGTCCTGTCATGGCTGCTGCTTCTTACTCTTTAGCACCTTTCAGTGCCCGTCTCTATCTGTATCTGCCCCTCCGCCAGGTTCACTGTTCCAGGGGAACCTACCCCACAGTCGCCTCCTGGACAAAGAACCCATCCAATTTTTTCATGGGTTTTCATTTTTTCAAGGTTCTTTTCACTCACACTACATCATTTTCCCAAAGGGGCAGGAAAACGGAGAAAGACATGCACACACCTTCACACATATGTCTGACCATGTCTGAACTTTGGAACCCAGCCCCGTAGCAGCCGGAACCGGGACGGTCCTGGGAGAAGTCCCGGTAGGAGCTGCATCTGCCCTATGGAAGCTCCGGTGCCACCGAGCTGGGGACCCTCGAGCTGCTCGCTGGGGAGCCGCAAAGATCCTGCTTCCCAGGAGAACTCGCATGTCCGCCACGTAGTCCTACCAGCGGCAAACATGCCTCACACTTTTCATCCTGGTACAGTGAGTCTGTCTCTGAGCCTGTTCCCACCTGGTGCTAAGAAAGCCAGCCCCCCACGGGCTTGGGGCGAGCACCTCCTCCTCCTCTGAGTGAGCCCCGGTCTAGGGCTCCTGGTGCTCAGGAAAGCAGGGACAGCCCTGGCTTGACCTCACCAAGACTGTCCCTAAGCTCCAGGCGAATCCAGCCCAGCTGTGTTGGGACAGCGGTACCCACGCTTCTGACTCCTGGACTGATGCGTGTTTGTGTGGCGTCTTTGTCTAGATGAAGGGGATGCCAGGAGGGAGAAACTGAATTTAGGGAACGGCTGCTGTTTGCCAGGGCCTAAGCGACATGCTATCCATTTGTCCAGGGACCCATCCACCAAGGGTGCCTGGCTAAAGAGCCGCACGGTTCCTAACCCTGGTTGGGCCCAAAGGTGAAGATACACACTCAGCCCCTGAAGACTGTTCCCCAAATGATCCTGGGGCAGAAGTCAGAAGCCTCTGTATTTTGTGGAACGCAGTTTCCTCACCTCTTTGAGCCTGGTTTGGCAGCTGCTTCGGGGCTGCCTTGGTAGAACCATTCTCCGGAGGGTAGCGGAGTGGTTCCGCCCATCCTTGGGGCCGTTCAGGACCTTTCAGTCGCACGTGAGGGCGCCACGGTCCCTAACACGGGGCCGCCACGGGGCTTCTGCTTGGGATGTCCCCTCCTCTGATTGACATTGTCCTTCCTGGAATCTGAAGAAGTCTATCTTCAGACAACAAGCTGAGATGGAAGCGTGGAGCCGGAGAGGTTCGCGTGGAGGAGGCTGAGGAGGGGAAGAACAGAGAAGGTGGGAGGAGAAGGGTGCGTGGGGGAGCCCAGCCCCACCTGCCCAGCATCCGGAGACAGACTGGCCACTCCAGAGACACAGGTAAGAAGCCATCACCTCCCCGCAGTGGTCCGCATCCTGTCTTTTCTATCCGAGGATGCTAACATGGCCATCTGGTAGGCGTCCATCGGCCGTCTCAGGTGGCCGGCACAGCCTGGCAGGCGGCCAGGGTCCGTCAGTCCTGTCTTCCGTGCAGCTCTTGTCTTCACCCTGAGATGCTCAGCAGCTCCCTACTTCGCAAGGGCCCCCCGTGCTGGCAGTGCAGCCCCCAGGATGGCGCCTCTGTCATGCAAGCTGAGGACCTTCCCAGGGTGCTCATCTGTGTCCGTCAGGTGGCGGCTCCACGCCCACAGGACTCGGGACTGTCCTGGGGAAATTCAAGGCTGTCAGCTCATTTTTCACGGTCTGATCCTTGGCAAGCCTCTGACCTTCTCTCTGGTCCCTCTGCGTGTGGAATAGTTACTCGTGTTCTGTGGGCGTCATTG
The DNA here is from genome assembly GCA_004026585.1 of Noctilio leporinus. NCBI lineage: Eukaryota > Metazoa > Chordata > Mammalia > Chiroptera > Noctilionidae > Noctilio > Noctilio leporinus. The sequence continues at coordinate 30,064 of PVIW01010468.1, forward strand.
TTCAACAGCTCCCTGTCCCCACTATTTCTTCTAAGTGAAATGCCTCCCATGCAGCCTCCTGTTAACAGCTTCTCTGTCTCATTAACTCCTGCGCACCTGACTCTCACCCCGCCATACCTGCCCAGCCAGGCTCCCCTTCGTGCCCCGAACCCGAGGGCTGCCTGTCCTCACCCTCAGCTCTCTGGGGAGTGACTTCTGACTCATTGCTGTTGTCCTTCCGCCACGTCTGTGCATCCCAAACGCACAGCACAATCCATGAGCCATGGGGACGTGACCAACATCCGCGGATGGGGAAGAATAGAATAAGGGTGGAGAAGAAGAAAGGGGAACAGGGCCTGCTGATGTTTCAGAGAACAGAGAGGTTTGTGCATCTTGGGAAGGTTTTAAATAAGGGCCTAGCACGTCATCCAGGGAGGGGACAGAATGCTGGCAGACTGACCACTCCAGGGCTGCATAGGAGTGGTCAGCCCGGCCCAGGGTGGTCTCCCCGGAATAACACTGGTGGGTGAGGGATGGTGAGTCTCTTGCTCCCACCCCTCCCCCGTGCTGTCCCTGACACCCACCCACTCATGTGCCACTTGGCCTCTTCCCCAGCAGGGAAGTGTTCTGTTCTGGACTTGGCCCACCCTCTGCCGCTCAGAGGCGGCACCAGGTGGGCAGTTCATGCATTCTCTTCGGTTAGAGGCCGAACTGCCCTTGCAATTCAGGAGCTCAGCCACCAGGCGGCAGGGCAGAGTTCAAGCAGGCTTCCTGTGACCCCAGAGGTAGTGCAGGTGGACCCCATGCCAGGACCCCTTCTGCACCGTCCTGCCCAGCCCGCAGCTGCCCACCTGCAGGCCTTCCCAGGACAGGAGGCCACGCAGCCAGTCTGCTCTCTTGCAGGCAGCTGTCTGGGGCAGGGCCACTGTGCAAAGAGCCCTCAGCACTTTCTGCGCCAATGCTAAGGGTCCGGCATGCTCAGAAGAGCCAAATCACCCAGGTCTCCCCCTTCAGAGCTGACATCGCCTCCTGAGCTCTCCTTCCAAGAGTCAATTCTTCCCAGAAACCTTCCGGTGCCCGAGCGGCTCCTGACGCTGTGTCACTTATCTGTGCCTGTCCGGACCCCAGCTGCTCTGCCTGCTGTCCTGTCCCCAGGGAGCCTGCCAGAAGAAACTAGGAGAAAATAGAGTGGCCAAGGTGGCTCTGTTCCCTAAGATGTTCTCTTCTTTTCCTGGCCAAAAGGGGAGGATACCATTGCCCCTGGGCCCGGGTCTGTTCCGCCTGCTGGAGGCTGGATTCGCACAGCAGCTGCTAGGGCCGGTTCTGTGCTGGGGCGGAACTTGGCTGCCCGGCTGGGCTGAGCTGCGCCGGCCTGGTCTCGTTAGCAGCCGGGCGGCCCCTGTTGCTGGCGCCCTCAGAGTCCCCGGAGTCAGCCTGCCTCGCGTCCGCCTCCTCCGATAGCCAGAAGCAGGCTGCGCGTTTTTCTTGTTGCGGTGGATGCTGTCCTCTGGCCACCTCCCATCTGGCTGTGGGTCCCAGAGACCACCGTGGGGCTGCCTTGCTTGGGGTGGATGCGGTCTTGCTTTTCTATCCAAGCTCCGGGCCCCCCGCACCAACACCGGCCGGGTTGCCGTTCTGGGGAACGGCTGTCCAAAATATTTTCTTTCTGCTTCAAGCTCTGCCCAGACATCTTGAGCAGCCAGTAGGCACGGCATCATTTTTGGCAAACTCAAGAGCGTGATCTTTGTTAACAGATGCTTCGGAGAGGGCCGCAGGCTCAGCGGGACCGACGTGTGTTTGGGAGGTTTATTAGCATTCCGTGGCCTTGACCCGCCGCAGGGTGAGAGGGTGTGCAGGCGCCTTCTGGCGAAATCAGAGCCGGACAAAGATCCGGGTCCGAGCTTCTGATTCATTAGTTAGGACCAGTGAGGAGGGTGTTGAACCTGGGGAGGGAAGTGACCATGCACCTGGCATCTGCCATAGCAGCGTGAGGTGCTCTGCCAGGCTCACTCATGCAGCATGTCACCCTCCCTGTGGCCCTGTGAGCATCCTATTATTATCCCTCTGAAGACATGAACTTGAGGCCTAAGAGTAAGGAACTTTTAACCCATGTTGCACAGATAACAGGGACGCAAACCAGGACACAACGATAGGTCTGGATTCAAACTTTGCGCTACTCCAAAGCAATATATTTCTTGGCTAAATTAACTTAAATTTCTTCCTTTTTTTTTGATTCTATTAGCAAAACTTGCTTCATGTAGAAAATCTGTAACATGTAGAGTTCCCAAATCACCCTTCACCTATTACTTAGTAATAGTCACTATTAACATTTTGATGTTTTCTTCCTCTGGTTTTTCTATATAATTAGTTCCTCAGTTAGTTAGACAGACAGGTAGGTAGATAACTGGACCATAATATATTTAATCATTTCCCTTTTAGGAATGTAGGTTTTATTTTCCCCCCCAAAATAACAAATCTTAGATTAGACTTGTGATTGCTGTATCGTGACCTGGAAATGCTGGCTCAGAGCATGTGTGTGTTTACGCTTCCAGATACAGTTATCAAATACATTTTTAGAAACAAAATTAAAAGCAACTCACAGTGGTATGTGAGCCTATGTGTCGTGTCGCATTATATCTGGAGAAGCAACAATATAATAACCCCTACGGTCTTTACTTCTCGGGAGAAAAATGGCAGCTGGTTGTTTGAATTACATTACTGACCATATCACGCCCTTTTTATTTTTGATCACTTTGGTCAATTTTTTCCCATATTTTCTTTACTATGAATTATTTCTATTTTCATTCTTTTTCTTTATCAGAAGATTTGATATATCTCTTCAGAATTTTAAGCCTCTTTTCACAATTTAAGGCAAAAATATGTATTTTCTCCTATAGATCTGTAATTTCTTCCTTCCCACAGACAGAAATGAAGGAGCCCACTTTCCTTCCATAGTCACCCTGTATCCAGCACTGAATTTCCACGTCTGGGGGAGACTCTGACTCTGCGGGAAATTCCTGAAAGTTCCAGCCTGTAGGCAGGACTAGGTGCGGTCAATGCGTCTATCCTGTTGCCCATCACTGCGCACCTGCCCTTTCCCTTCCTCCCTGGGGGTCAGATTCAGAATGTCCCCTGCACTTGACCCTGGAACAGCGCAGGGTGATGGGTGCTGGTCCCACACAGTCGAAGTCCACACATCATTTTTGATTCCCCCGAAACTTAACTACTAACAGTACTAGTTACTGTTCACCAGAGGCCTTAGAGGTAACAGAAGTTGCCCAAAAATGCTTATTTAGTATGTTCTCTCTGTGGTACATGCTATAGTCTTACAAGGAAGTAAGCCAGAGGAAAGAAAATGTTATTTGTCACAAGTCATAAGGAAGAGAAAATACTTTTGCAAACAATCTGTCTATAAATGGATCTTCACAGTATCATTCAAGGGTCCACGGTATCTGCAAACTCTTGGGAGCAAATTTTGCTTCACTGATGAATGTTTATTGCTGTTACTTCTTGAAGTGCTGGACACTTCAAGATATTGCATATAAATAAGACTCTGGGGATTTTTTTCCCCCTTTAGATATAGTGGTTAACTTTTAGGAACTGTTTGGGGTACATGTAGTAATTTTTAATTTTTTGGTTTAATTTTCAGTTACAGTTTACATTCAATATTACGCTGTACTAGTTTCAGATACACAACATAGTGGTTAGATAACCACAGACTTTACAAAGTGACCCTCCTGGTGTTTCAAGTACCCACCCGCCCCATACACGGCTTTTATAGTATTAGTGACTCTATTTCTTATGCTGTACTTTGCATCCCCAAATGATTTTGTGACTACCAATTTGGAGTTCTTAAGGCAACCTTTCTACTTTGAAAGCCTTTACATTTTTTGAGGATTTATTTTCAGTCCCTTCACTGGCCTAGAAGATGAAACATCCTTCAGACAAATTTTGTGTCTTCTAAGGACAGTTAATAGTGTACAGTAAAACATTCAGGGTGACCAGCAATCCATCAGGAAGTGTTCTTTGGGTCAATTACTGAAATGTTTTCTCCTCTTCATCAAGGCAAGCCTTACCGTTGCCCGAGTCCGGGCCATGCCCCTCACTTCCCAGCCTTGACCAGGGCACCCGGGCACTTGTCGTCCTTCCCTGAAGTTCTGTTTTCCCGCTAACGCCCCCGGGGCGTGAAGCGTGAACTGACCAAGCGTCACCATCCTTCCCGTGTGTTTGCATTTCCTCTCTTCAACCAGCTCATTACGTGTGCCTCCGCTCAGGTCAACGTATTCAACGGTTGACTCAGCGCCTGCTAGGACTGTAAATGCATGTAATTTTATGTATTTGTAAACTGTGAACGTGACGTCGTTCCCTTGAAAGAGGTGAGAGCTGCAGAAGGCTAGCCACTGGGGCACAAGCAGCACAGCTGAGCGGACTTACACTGGCCTGTGGCTACATTTTCAGGACGTGTAAGGGGTGCTGAGCCTGGCCACCGTTGAAGCATCAAGTGAGCTGCTTAGACTTCTGCCCCAGCCTGCGTTCCGTGGCCTCAGGCTGGTGGCCTCCATTGGCCGCGGTTGGAGTATTTATACCACAGAAACCGGCAAATGCTACAAAACACACTTCACTTATTGCTTTGTCAAATGACGAGGCTTAAGGACGAGATGGAGAAAATGTGGATGATGCAGATCATGCTGAAAAGTGTGTCGCAGTCACTACCTCGGGAACAGCGTTAACGTGTTGGGGGTAGAGCGCTCTAGTGTTTAAACACTGTCCTCCAATTAGGGGAAGAAGTCACTTAAGTCATTGAACAATGAGTGACATTCTAGCCTACATAGTTTAATTAAACAGGTTTCCATTTAATGCTGTTTGTGTGAGAGTGATAACTTGTTGGGCAGTAGGTTACATACCCGACTTCACGATAATTTGATGGGAAGCAAGCAGTTCAACATTCACATCCTGGTTGAATTGCAATCGTTGATTGGCTACAGGTACGAGAGTTTGGCAAAAGTCAATGAGAACATTCTGTAGGAATCAGTTGTCATGGGGAGTCCCCAATAAAGAGAATGGTTCCTTGTAAATTATGTGCTGCACGCCCTTAACATGAGTGAATTTTGTGATGAAATTGTATCCATGCATGTGCTGTACGCACCAACACTGGTTATTATTGTTGCTGTTGTTTATTATTATTTGGAAGCCCGATAACTCCCGTCTGATCATCCCGCACGCATCTCCATCACAAGACACACAGGCAGTGAACCTTGATGCAGGGGTGCAGAGCCCGGGCTACGCCCTGTCATTCTGCCCGTACCCTTCCAGGAGAGGCGTCCTGTCCTGGGACCATGTGGGCTGCACGTAGCCTGAGTTGTTTTGGGGTCCCATTCAGAAAGGCCTCATCTCTGCTCTGCCAGCAAAACACCTATATGTGCTTTGTTTCTCTTCTGAACACAGATAGCACGCAACTCGGCCTTCTTCCAGGGACCTGGAAAAAGCAACTTGGGCTCCCTCACTAGGACCAGGAGCATCTTCCCATTGGTGTGCTGCCCGCAGACCTGCTGCTCAGAAGCCCTCCCTCCCCCACCTCCCACGGGCACTTTCGCCCCTGCAGAAATCCCACAGGGTGGAGCTGCGTTCTGGAACAAGAACAATCCAAGGGGGTGGGGGAATTACATTTTGTTAGAAGGAGGAGGAGGAGGAGGAGGAGGAGGAAGAGGAGGAAGAGGACGAGGAGGAGGGGGAGAAGGAGAAGAAGGAGAAAAAGAAAAATCTTCAGAACTCAGGGAAACTACCTCTCCATCTCACAGCCATCAGGGGCCCATCTGCCCGACTCCAGGCCAATGGCTTGGTTCTCAGGGGGGTGACTTGCCCCAGTGTGAGGCCCTTTGCCCACATGTGGGCTATCATTACAGTTAGTTTCCCCGGGGTGAATCATGGCGAGAGAAAGTGTGCTGGGGAGACAACATGGGCCTCGGAGACCCTCTCCTTCACCCCACCCGACCTCCTCAGCACATCCTGAGATGGTAGAAAGCTGAGAAGGTCTTATCCGAGTTACTGCCAATCCGATGCTTGGTGCAGGTCTCCCTGCCCTGTCTGTACCCACCTAACCTGAGGCCTCTTCTTCTCCCGGAAACCTGAGAAAGACCCTTTTTTGACGGTTGCTGGATTTTGCCCAGGGAGCCCAGTAATTCAAATTTAATCAATAAAGAATGGCTGCTGGAGTTCATGTGTCTGCATTTACTATGTCTAAATGCCAGGACAGATCAAGAAATTCAAATTTGCTTAGGTAGGTGCAGGTAAGAGACACAGGATGTCAGGAAAACCCACCGTTATTCTCTGACCAGAGCAGCCTGTTGACCGTCGGTCTGTCCGGCAGGACAAGAACAAGTGACACTTAAAGCTACGGGAAGAACATCAGGCAGGAACTGATGCGCCTCCGGACGGCTCCAAATGGCCACGTGGAATGGTCCTCTGCAGGTTGCCGTGGCAACTGACTTGGGTCCCTCACCTCGCCCAGGCGTCGGGAAACACGGGCAGGGTGTTCCCAGGAAGGCGCAGCCCCGCAGAGCCGCGCTCTCGGCATCTCCACGGACAGAACTTCCACCATCCCGCCATGAATATTCATGGAGTCAGTTGTTTTTTGTTGCCTGCCTCGTCAGCAGCCACAAAACACATGGTGCGTGTTGGCAGCCGCTTGCCTAGGTAGAGGGCTGTGGACCGAGGCGATGGCAGGCAGCAGGACCTGGGCGGCTGACTGACATTTCCATCTGCGGCGAAGGCTGGTAATTAACAGGAAGGAGTGTGCCCGCAGCCTCGCGCCATCTGCTCGGGACTCGGCGAGGAGGGAGCTGGAGGGCCGCGCGCGGCGCGGTCTGGTGCCGACAGGAGGCCGGGCGTCTGTTGGCGGAGGAGCGGGCGAGGAGGCGGCGCGGCTGGGAAGGAGCCGCGGGGAGCGAGCACTCTGACCCAGCCACCCAGGCGGCGCCGAGAGCGTGTCTTTTCTCTTCCTTTGCCGGGGCTCCCGAAAATGGGGTGCTGGGGGACCCTCGCGGATCCGTGCGAAGGAGCACGAGGCTTTCAGAGAACAGCGTTTTCTGAAAACAACGTGCAACTCTTGAAGTCAGGATCCAGCTGTCATCTTCTGACAACAGAGCTAATTTCAGAGCGAGGAGAGGAGGTTAAATCCTTTCCTTCGTGCTGGGGGAGAACACGTCGGTCGGTCGGTCGTTTCAATGCTGTGCAGGACCACGTGGAGGAGGCAGAAACACCCTGGGGCGCCCTGGCAGACAGGGAGCGGGTCAGAAATCACCCCCAAACGCTGCAACGTCTTCCCACGCCTGCCTTGCTTTTCTCTGCTGCGTCCCGTCCTCACCGCGCGCCTGCTGTGTCCTGGGAAAGCCAGCCGGCTCCGGACTCAGGGCGCCCCGCAGCCTGGCTCGGCTCAGGACCTGGCTGAAGGGAACGTTAGCATTTCTGGTACCAAATCCGGAAGCTGGGTCCAGTTCATGATGGAGTTGGTGTGCATTTGGGGCAGGCAGCATGGGAAGCTCATTTCTAATCCCACCCCCACCCCCATCCTCTTAGGAGGGACATTTTGAGGGGGCCAGCAGGCAGAGAGCTTGGTCTTCCCGTCAGCAGATAGATTAACGCCACTCTTCAGAAAATAACCGTCTTATTCATCTTTCAGCAGCCGGGGAGAAACTCTGACTGTCTCCAGCAGGTTAGAGGTTAGCAGCTACGAACACAGTTCCGTAGACGGGACTGGCGGCTCAGTTGCAAAGTCCAGCAGATGGCAGATGACTTGAAAATATCTATGTGTGACTGTTACTAAATCAGAATGATATTTGCTGAGACCTCATGGTGCCATATGGAATCGAAGAATATATAGACCCTGGAATTTAAATTCATCGGGGGAAGGTGGACACAGACTGCGGCTTCAGAGCATTTTCCCTCCCTCCTCTTTTGTGAAGACTGATGATTCTACTAACCCGTGGGGGCGCTGGTGTCCGCAGGGGCTGGCACGAACAAATACAGAGATACCATTCTTACTGATAGGAGAGAAATCAGAGTGAATTTAACTGCGGGAGAACACTTTATCCGGTGACACGCTGGTACAAGTTTAATGGCTATCTCTAGGGGTGGCAGGGGTGGTGAAGGGCAGAGGTAAAAGGGCCTGATGTGTAGCCCCTACCAGACCCCCTGGTATCAATATTTCCACCGGGACTGGTTTCAAACTAACCACGTTGAGATTTGAAAATAGATCAAATCCTACCGGCACCAGATCGGCCCCTGAAGCTGATAGGGTTTGATCCCTCTATGATTATTGGAATCCGCTATGAGAATTGGTAACACTAGTTTTGGTTATGTTGCAGAGAGCGGTCTCCTTTAGTTAATACAGTTGGTCACTCTGCTCACGTACCGAGAGCATTTGCAGAGTGTGTTCTGGCCGACAGAGTTGACTTGTATTCACTGATTCACGTGATTGTCTTCCTAACCCTGGAGCGCAGAGGAAATGAAAGCTAGGGGACCTGGCCTAGGCCGCACTGTTAAGTAAGCGGGGGTGGGACCTAGGTTAGCAAGGCAGGTCTTTTTAAAATCTGAATTCAGAGAGATGCCTAATTATCCTTGGACAGGCTCTGACCAGCCATTGGGTCAATGCAGTCCTCTGTTCCTCCATTTCTCTTCGCCCCTCCGAGGCCAGATGGGGGCTGCCGTGGTTCTGCCGCCCCTCCCGCTCCTCGTGTCCAGTGCGCCAGGCGTGGGCTGCATTGCACCGGAGCCTGCGTCTCAGGCTATGTTCCGGGAGCTCACTCGCGATCACCTATGCTCCTGGGACGTACCAGTTACAGTTGTAAAAACCGTCGACAGGAAATCTGAACAGCTCTGCAGGTTCAGGGACAAGCCCATGGCTGGTGCCCTCATGCAGGGAGACCTCGTCCTACAGAGCAGCCCTCTAGGGCCAGTGTTTTGGGACCAGGGCCTGGAGAGTGACGGGTGGCACAGGGGTGGGGCACAGCCTGTTTAGATGCTGGCCGGGGAGGGATAAGACACAGGGGGAGCAGCCAGAGTCAGTAACGGGTCGTGAGGAAGAGGAGCCTCAGGCGGCAGCCCCAGGAGCAGGGCCCGCAGCCAAGGCTCGGAGGCGGTTGCCCGGAGGAGTCCGGCAGGTCCGGGGATGGAGGAACTCCGCACCTGAGTTGGTCCCTCTCGGTGCCCAGGCGGCAGCTGGTGAATCCTGCCCAGATATAGTCTGAGACTATTGGACTTGGGGAAAATGACACAAAGGCTCACAGACACCCCACAATGCCACCTTCAGAAAACCGGAGTCCCTTGGGCATTTGTTGACTCCCCATCTTCAGCCTCCCGGACCCTTGTGCTCTCTGGGTGACAGTCCTGGGGGAGAGGAACACACCCCGCCCCCTGGGCCCTGCCCCCAGCAGGCAGCAGCTCTGTGATTTCTCTTTACTAAATTAGATTTGATGTAGGCGGGATTCTCTTTTATTAAACCTTCCCCCGTTGCTTTTTTATCACATGAAGAATATGTATCCATTTTGAAACAAGCTCACAAGTTCAATGAGAATAAGTAAGACAATTAAAGATAAAGATACTCTGATCTCATTCAAAAAATTGTTGATAATCTGTTTTAAATATTTATCGTACTTCCACAACGTTGGTCGGTTACGTGTGAACTACCAGAGATGGATCATCCTGTACACATAACTTAGAAACTTGCTTTACTTCTTTCAACAAGTATTTTAAATGTGTGTTGTTTTTTTTTGTATGGATACATGCTCTTCTACAACATCATACATCATACATTTTTCCCATAGGATTTTACTACATAGCTGATCAAAATATATTTAGGTCTTTATGACTTCTGGTTGTTTAAAGTTTTTTTATTGAGAAGAATTGTATTAAAGATAAATCTAGATAAGTCTAGCGGCCATTCATCCATTTCCTTCTGACATATTTCTGAGCGCGGAATCGGTAGGGCACGAGTCTTTGACCAAGTCATCTCTCTCCAGAAGACTGGCTGCTCCAACCAATGGGTGTTCATGGCGTTATATGGTCCTGAGTTCCTGTCCTGCACAACGAGGGGCTTTATCGTTGGGGGGTTGTTGGTATGATTACCCAGCTTCCCCAGCAAAGGGCAGCTCGACTCAGCACCCAGACTCCTCTAACAAGCACGGCTGCATGCCAACCTGACAAGGCATCAGGAAGGTGAAGCATTGGGTCTACTTCTCTACTGCTTGTCCTACTAATTTTAAAGTATGTTTTATTAATTATGCTGTTATAGTTGTCCCAATGTCTTTTCCCTTTCCTCCCCTCCTGCAGTCCCACTCCCCTTAGTTCATGTCCGGGGGTCGTGCATGTGTTCCCTGAGTTCTCCCTTTCCTCTATTATTGTTGACTTCCTCCTGTCTATTTTGTACCCACCAACTATGCTTCCTAATCCCTGCACCATTTCCCCACTTCTCCCCTTTCCCCCTCCCAGCTGATAACCCGCCCAATGATCCGCATACCTATGATTCTGGTCCTAGTCTGGTTATTTGCTTTGTTTTTGTTTGTATCTTTTAGATTCTGTTGTAGATAGTTGTGAGTTTGTTGTCATTTTAATGTCCATAGTTTTGATCCTCTTTTTCTTAAGTAAGTCTCTTTAACATTTCATGTAATAATGGTTTGAAAATGATGAACTCCTTTAGCTCTACATTGTCAGGGAAGCACTTGACCTGCCCTTCCATTCTAAATGACAGCTTTGCTGGATAGAATAATCTTGGTTGTAGGTCCTTCCTTTTCATCACGTTGAATACTTCTTGCCAGTCCTATCTTGCCTGAAAAGTTCCTTTTGAGAGATTATCTGATAGTCTTATAGGAACCCCTTTGTAGGTAACTCCCTTCTTTTTTCTTGTTGCTTTTAAGATTCTCTATCTTTAACCTTTGGCATTTTAATGATGATGTGTCTTGGTGTGGTCTGGTTTGGAACCAGTTTGTTTAGGACTCTCTGTGCTTCCTGGTCTTGTATGTCTATTTCCTTTGCCAAATTTGGGAAGTTTTCCATCATTATTTTTTCACACAAGTTTTTAATTTCTTGCTGTTCCTCTTCTACTTCTGGCTCCCCTATGATTCAGATATTGGCACATTTAATGTTATCCCAGAGGGTCCTAAGCTTCTACTTGTTTGTTTAATTATTGTTTGCTCATTCTATACTGGTTGACTGTTTATTTCTTTATATGTTCCAAATCACTGATCTGAACCCCAGTTTTCTTTCCTTCACCATTGGTTTTGTGTGGATTCTACTTTGTTTCACTTAGCATGGCCTTCACTTCTTCCTTTCTGCGTTTGCTATATTTAAGCATATCTGTCAAGTCTGTGAGCATCCTTATCACCAGTGTTTTGAACTCTGTGCCTGTTAGGTTGGCTACCTCCTCTTCATTGAGTTCACCCTTGGAACCTTGATCTGTTCCCTCTTTCGGGCCAGTCTTTATCTACTGAACTTGACAGGCGCCTGTGTTTGCCTCTGTGTCTTAGGTAGAGCTGTCACACCTGTTCTGTTGTAAGAGGCGGAGCCTTAGGTGTTCATTCGTCAGTGTGGGGAAACCGGTTTCACCAAGTTGTGACGCTGTGTGTGGGGGAGGGTCTGAGGGAACAATGCTGCTTGCTCAGCACTCGCCCCTTTTCCAGGCACGTCTCCACTTCCTGTAGGGGACTGGTGCCTCTCTAGCTGCTGCCCTGGCCCTGGTTCCCGGAGTGAGCGGGTCTGTGGGTGTTCCAGAACTGTGGGGCCTCTAAACCAACAGATTCTGCTGAGAGTCTGGCAGTTTCTTCCTCCACCCCAACCCTCACTGGTTTTCACAGCCAGAAGCAATGAAGCATTATTTTCCCCAGGGGCTGGATCCGTGAGCCTCAAGGACTTTCTGGTGCGGGGAGCGCTCCCCAGGTGTCCCTTCTTTTTCAAATGCCCTTTCCGAGGGCCAACCCACAGCTGCTGTTTCGCTGCAGCTGCCTTGTCACCAAATTGCTTCCTCTCTGTCCTGGCTCCGCCCCTCCTACCTGCCTGTTTGAATACTCCTTCTTTATATCATCGTTTGTTGAACTTACTTGCAGCTCAGTTTTCTGGAATTTCTGATTGTCTCTAGTTCTGAGGTAGATGTATCCCTTCTTAATTGTGGAGGGAGATGCAGCGTGTCTACCTGCACCTCCATCTTGGCCGGAAGTCTTATTCATTTTATTGAGCCCTGACATACTAAATGATGGGGACTATCGGTAAACCACTTACTGATGGCTCAGAGCCATCCCGTCTAGCCCCCTCTCCCCTGCCTCATCAAGGGTGGGAGACGGGGTACTTTCAGAATGGCTTTAAAAAATCCAGTCTTCTAGGCTTTACTCAGCAACAGGATACATGAGCGTGATGGTGTTTGCCTGCCTGCCCCAGAGCTGGAGATTTCCCCCCACTCTTGCTGTGACACAGCAGTTCCTTAGGATGCCTTCCCAGGGGTGCCTGCTGGGGGACCAGGATGGCCACCACTTTAACATGGGGTGTGGCTGATGCCCATTCCCTGGAGCAGCTCTGCCCTGAACCCCCTGGAAGTGATGCTGGCCGTCCCTTCCCAATGGTGCAGCTGTGCGGGGTGGCGGGTGCGAGTCATCCTGCGTGAACGCTACTTCTTGTCCAGATCACAGCATCCATTCTCACAGTGAAACAATCGACAACATCACTCGGAAATATATATATTGTGGGGCGTGATCACGGGCGAGTGACCGGGTTTTGGAAAGGGGACTCTTTAGAACAGTCAACATTTGCACCATTGACCGTACAACTTGTGGAAAGTAGAAGGAAGCTTCTTTTCTTTTCTTTTTTTGCTGGGAGTGAGCCAAACCCCCCACAGGGATACATACTAAAATAACCCTCAAGTCCCTGGGGAAATGGCCGCACCCGAGTCTGGAGGTCAGCAGGCGATGAAGCCCCGGGCCAGGCTCCGAAGGGTGTAGCACCAGCGCGTGGCCGCCCACCACGCCTGCACTTCTCAGGAGCACGAACTGGTCTCAGCCCTGGACGGTCCAAACACAAGTGTGGCAAGATCTTTCTAGACTCTAGGACTGGCTCGTTAGTAGTAGACAACACACATTCCCTCTTGCAACCATGTTGGCTGTGGCCTGACAGGGAGACCTTTCTCTGCAGCTGGCGAAGCAGGCAGGCCTACTGTTCTTTCATACCTATTTCTCTACCAGCAGGCTGCCTTCAGCATTCCATCAAGGGCAAGGTGTCCTCAATCAACGTTGTCCATTTTTGATGCGACACTGTCCTGTGAAGCTCTTTGCAGCTGTTTGGCAACTGAACAGCTGCCAGTCTCCCCTGAGAAAGTCCCCATGTGGGGGACATCCTATAGGTGACTTGACTTGGAGTGTATCTGAGTCTGCAGCGCACACAAGGCTTCCAACTAACCGGAGCCCAGACGTTGGGGACCCAGGAGGAACCCAGAGAGGCCACAAGTCATTGAAGGCAGAGTATCTAGTACAAATGAGGAGCTGAATCTAGCACTCAACTTGGGATTGGTGCGCGTGTCATTGGAACCCCAGTGAAGTGTCCGCTGGGGGAGAAGATTTGGACAGGGGCCAGGAGATCCCCGGGCCTTTGGGACGACCTGTTCTCAGTCTCCAGTCTTCACCAGCTGGGAACTTCGCTCACAACGTGCTCATAAAAGAGAGGCTTTTGGACTCATCTCTCCACTGGCTCTTCCCACCCTCATATTCCTAAAGTGTCTTCCTGCTTGGGGCTTGTGGGAAGACTGTGAAGGTGCCAAGCAGTGGCTCTGTCCAAGGTGCTCCGAGTGGGCAGACCCTTCGGGCTCTCTGGATGGGAAGTTGCCCTGTTCTGCTTGAATGTGGAGGGAGAGCCCCTCAAGGGAATGGGTGTGGGTGTGAGCCGGTCCCAGCGCACCTGTGTATTTATCTGC